>RXID01015896.1:110190-133096 GCA_005019695.1 Trichopus zeylanicus subsp. travancoricus
CTATTTCTACTACTGCAAATACTGCTAATACTTCCACTTCTATTGATAATACTACTACTTCTCCGACTTTGACTACCACTACTACCACTACTTCTATTACTACAACTACTACTACCACAACAACTGCTACTACTTCTGCTACTACTACTATTGTTGTTGCTGCTACTACTACTACTAATACTACTACTGCAATTGCTACTATTAATTTTGCAACTACTACTACTACTATTACTACTATTACTACTACTACTTTTGCTACTACTACTACTGCTCTTGCTACTACTGTAACTACTATGCGAATGTAACAACAATGACAACCACTACCACTACAACTACTCTACTACCACTGCTATTATTCCAACTACTACTACTACTACTAAAATTGTTGCAACTACCGCAACTACTGCCACAACAACCCCTACTACTACTATTACATCTCTTACTAATACTACTACTACTACTAGTATTGGAACTTGAACTACGACTACTACTGCTACTGCTGCTACTACTACAACTACTTCTACCACTACTACTGAGATTTCCACAGCTGCTACTGCTGCGACTACTACTACTACAACTACAACCACTACTACTAATACTACTACTACTAGAACAACAACTACAGCCACTACAAATACTCCTACAAAAGCTACAACTGCAACCATTGCTACTTTGAATACTATAACTACTACTATTACCTCTACTACTTCTACTAGTATTACTACAACAACAACCACCACCACTACTACTACTAAAACTACTACAACTACTACAACTACTACAGATTCTACAGCTACTACTACTGCTACTTCAGCAATTGTTACTACTACTATTACTACTACTACTACTACTATGATGATGACTGCTACTACTACTAATAATGCTGCTACTACTGCTACATTTGCTACTATTACTAATACCACTACTCTTACTATACTACTACTACTACTACTGTTGTCGCAACTACTATTGCTACTACTACTGCTGCTGCTACAACTGCTACTACTATTGCTGCTACTACTACTACTATAATGGCTAATACTGCTACCACTAGTTTGACTGCTACTATAGCAACTACAGCTACTATAATTACTACTATTGCTGTGAATACAACTACTACTATTACTATAGCCACTATGACTACAACAACAACTACTACTTCTCCTACTACTGTTACTAATTCTACAAAAACTACAGTGACTACTACCATTGCTACCTGGGCTGCTACTACTACTACTATGACAACAGCTACTACTGCTATGATTGCCTCTCCTACTAGTAATAATACTGCTGCCTCTACTCCTACTGCTACTACTTCTACTACTAAAACTACTACTACTATTACTACTGCCGCTACTATTGCTACTGCAATACCTATAATTACTAATACTACTGCTATGATTGCTACTGCTACTCCTACCATTACAAATAGTACTGCTACTCCTACTACTACAACTACTATTACTAATACTACTTGTATTACTACTTTTCCCACAAAAACAACTCCCACTACTTCTCCTACTACTACTACTGCTACCACTACTACAGCTACAACTACTACTTCTGCTACTACTACAACTGCTACTTCTACTTCTAAAACTCCTACTAATGCTACTACTACTGCTACTGCTGCCACTCCAACTACAACTACTGCTGCTAACACAAGTACTACTAGTGTTACAACTACTAACACTACAACTGCTACTGCCACTAATACTTGTTTTCCTTCTGCTCCTACCAGTGCAAGTACCACTACTTATATTACGACTACTATTGCTGCTGCTATAATGACTACTACTACTACCACTGCTGCTGCTACAACAACTACTACCACTTCTACTAGACAACTACTGCTACTACTGCTACTAGTACTTCTACAACTACCACTACTTTGACTGCTACTACTGCTACTACAATTACTACTACTACTACTACTACTACCACCACCACCACCACCACCACCACCACCACTACTACTAATACAGCTACTACTACCTCTATTATTACTACTACCACTGTTGCTACTGTTGTTGCTTCGTCTACTACGACGGCTACTACTATTACTACTACTACGACGACTACAACTACAATCACTTCTACAACTACTACTACCACTCCTACTGCTACTATGGCTTCTGCTACTACCACTACAACTAGTTCTACAACTACTACTACTACAAGTACTTCTACCCCTTCTGATATGGTTGTAACTGCTGCTACTACTACCACTACTACTACCATTACTGCTACTACTGCTGCTACTGCTTCCACCATAGCTACTATTGGAACTACTACTGCTGCTGCTGCTGCTACTAGGAATACAACTACAACTAATTCTCCTACTTTAGCTACTACTGCTTCTACTGCAACCACTACTACAACTACAACTGGTTCTACTACAAATACAACAACTACTTTTGCTACTATTACAAAATATACTACAACTGTTGCTACTATTACTGCTACTGCTACAACTACATATATGACTATCGCTTCTACAACTACGACAACTACTACAACTACTACTGCTTCTCCTACTAGTACTACTACTGCTATTACTACTTCTATAGCTACTACTACTATTGCTAAAACTGCTACTACTATTACAACGGCTGCTGCTGCAACTGCTCCTACTTCTACTACTACAACTTCTACTGCATGCACCACTGCGACCAATGTAACTTCTATTACTACTGCTGCTACTGCTGCTGCTGTTGTCACTACTCTAGTACTACAATAGCCACATTTGCTATGACTACTACTACTACTGCAACTACTACAACTACTGCTACAACTGCTACTACTTATGCTACTACTACTAATTTTGCGACTACTGCTACAACTACTGCTACAACTGCAACAACTGCTACTTTTGTTGCTATTGCTATGACTACTACAACTGCTACTATGGCTACTGTGGCAACTACTACTAGTTCTCCTACTACAAGAGCTACTACTAATACTATTACTGTTACTACTACTACTACAGCCACTACTACTACTACTATTACTACAACTACTGCTACTATTACTTCTGCCGCTACTGCTGCTACTACAACTGTTACACTAGTATTGCTACTACTGCTATAGCTACTACTAATACAACAACAACAACGACTACTACTACCACTACGACTTATACTACTACTACTGCTACTACTACTCCTACTACTGCTGCAACTACCACTATGACTGATACTACTACTACAACCACTATTACAGCTACTGTTGCTACTACCGCTACTGCTACTACTGCTGCTGCTGCTGCTGCTATTGGAATTGCCGCTACTACTACTGCCACTATTGCTACTACTGCTATTATTACTAAGAATGC
This sequence comes from Trichopus zeylanicus subsp. travancoricus, assembly GCA_005019695.1. Taxonomy (NCBI): domain Eukaryota; kingdom Viridiplantae; phylum Streptophyta; class Magnoliopsida; order Dioscoreales; family Dioscoreaceae; genus Trichopus; species Trichopus zeylanicus. Next base: position 113,525 of record RXID01015896.1, read on the forward strand.
TACTGCTATTACTACTACCAATACTACTACTACTACTACCGCTACTATAACAACTACTGCTGTTGCAGCTGCCGCTACTAGTACTAGAACTTATCCTACTACTTGTGCTACTACTACTATGGCTACCACTACTGCTTCGACTCCTACTACTACAACTGCTACTACTGATACTGCTGCGACTATTGCTGCTACTACTACTGCAACTACTATTAATACTTCTACTACAACTGCCACAACTGCTACTAGTAATTCTCATACGACTGCTACTACGGTTTCTACTACATTTGCTACTACTGTTGCTACTATTATTACTACTGCTACTAATACTACTTTTACTACTACTACTACTGCTACTACTGCTACTGCTACTATTACAGCTACTACTAGTACTACTACTTCTCCTACTACGACTGCCACTACTACGACTACTACTTTTACTACAGCAACTACTACTGCTGCTTCTACATCTACTACAACTTTCACTTCTAATACTACTACTGCTGTTACTACCACTACTACTACTACTACCACGACTGTTGTTGTTGTTTATCCTACTACTACTACTACTATAGCTACTATTACCAATACTTCTGCTACTGCTACTATTGCTACTGCTACTACTATTACTACTACGGCTGATACAACAACAACGATAAGCGCTACTACTACAACTAATGCTAGTATTGCTTGGACTATAACTACTACAACCTCTACTACTACAACTACTTCTACTACTACTATAGCAACCACTACTACTACTATTAAATCAATTACTACTACTGCTGCAGCCGTTGCTAGAACTTCAAGTACAACTACTACTACCACTACTGCTACTGCTACTAGAACTTAAAGTACAACTACTACTACTAATACAATTAATACAACTACTTCTTCTACAACTACTTGGATTTCTGCTTCTACTACAGCTGGTACTACTGCTACTGCTACTACTACTACTAGCACTACTACTATTGCTGCTACTGCTACTACTACAGTAGCTATTACTACTACTACTGCTAGTTCGACAACAACAACTACTACTATTACCATAACTACTTGTAGTAGTACTACTGCAACAGCAACCACCACCACTACTACCACTATAGCTATTACTGCTACTACTTCTTCTATAGCTACAGCTACTACTTCTGCAATTGCTGCTACTACTACTACTACTTGTACCACTACTGCTGCGATGACGACTGCTACAGTCACTACTACGACTACATCGACTGCTACTTTTGCTACTACTACTAATACTACTACTCTAACTACGCTAGTATTGCTAGTGCTGCGGCCGTTACTACCACAACTGCCACTAATATTATTGCTACTACTGCAACTACTACTGCTATTGCTACTACTATAAAAATACTACTACTACGGCTACTGCTTCTGCTAGTACTACTACTTCTCCTACTACTATTACTACTGCTACTCCTACTGCTACTACTACTGTCGCTGCTCCAACAAATACTTTTGTGGCTACTCCAACTACAATGACTAGTATTACTACTACAACAACTACTGCTACAACAAAAACAACAACAATAACAACTACTACTGCTACTACTACTACTACTACTGCTCCTACAACATCTGCAACAAGAATAGCAACAACTACTACTACTACTATTGTTACGACTGGTACTACAACTACAACTGCTACAATGGCTACTACTCCAACTACTACTACCACTAGTTTGACTGCTACTACTACAGCTGCTGCTACTACAATTAATGCTACAGCTACTACTACTACTACAATTACTGCTACTGCTACAACTTCTACAACTACTATTGGTACCACTCCTACTACTATTACTGCTAGAACTATTACTACTACTACTACTACAATAACTATTACCACCACTACTTCTATTATTATAAATATTACTATGCCTGCTACCACTACAAGTGCTGATAGTATGGCTACTACCACTACTACTACTACCAATACTATTACTACTACTACTACTATTGCTACATCGTCTACTGCAGCAACAACAACAATAACTACTACTACCACCACTACTACTTCTACTGTTGTTGCTGCTACTAATACTACTTCTGCTACTACTACTACTACTACTACTATTGCAACTACTATTATAGCTCCCACTACTACTACTGCTGTTACTACTACATCTACTACTACTGCTGTTGCTACTACAACTACTACTACTATTGCTACTACTACTACTACAGTTACTACCACTACTATTGCTACTACTACTACTACTACAACATCAACAACAACAACAACGACTACTACTACTACTACTGCTGCTGCTACATCCTCTACTACTACACCTACAATTACTGATACAAATACTACTTCTACTACTGTTACTACTACTACTACTAGTAATACAAATATTACAACTACAACAACTACTACTATTGCTAGTTCTGCTAGCACTTCTGTTGCTAGTTCTACTACTATTAGTAATACTACACTACTAGTACTACTGCGGATGCTATAATACTACTACAACAACTACAACTATTGCTACTACCAATGATACTACTACTAATACTTCTACAACTACTACTACCATTGCTGTCGTTATTTCTACTATTTCTGCTACTTCTGCAACTACTGCAACTGCTACTACTTCGACTATTGTTGTACTACTACTACCATTACAACTACTTGTAGTACTACCGCTACTACTACTGTTGCTACAACTACTTGTAGTACTACCACTACTGCTACTACTACTGCTGCTGCTACTACTACTGCCACTACTGCAGCTGCTACTGCTATTACAACTTTTGCTGCTGCTGCTACTACTACTCCTGCTGCTACGACTATTGCGGCTACAACTGCTGCTTCTTTTGTCACTACTACTACCGCTAGTGCTATTTCGACTACAACTGCTACTACTACTAGTACTACTACTACTTCTACTACAACTGATACTACTACTCCTACTCCTACTACACCTACCACTTCTCCTACTTCTACTACTACTACTACTGCTACTATTGTTACCACTACTAGCACTACTTCTACTACTACTTTTGCTACTAGTACTATTGCTACTACTTCTACCACTTCTACAACAACAACAACTACTACTACCGGCACTACTAATACTAAAGCTACTATGGCTAATACTGCCACCACTACTACTATCGGTACTACTTCTACTACTACTACAACTACTGCTACTGCAACAACCACGACTGCTACTACTACAATAACAACTACTGCTGCTGCACCTAGGGTTACTACTACTATTACCATAACTACTACTCCTAAAGCTATTGCGCTACTACTACTACTGCAACTACCACTGCTACTACGGCTACAACTACTACTAGTACTACACTCATACTACTAAAGTTGTTGCAGCTACTACTAATACTACTACTACTACTATAACTGCTGCTATTTCTTCGACTACTGCTACTACAACTAATACTACTACGACACCGCCTACTACTACTACAACTGCAACTATTACTACTACTGCCACAACTACAACTTCTTATACTACCACTACTACTACTACCACTACAACAACTACTATTGCTACTACTACTGCTGCTACCTCTGCTACTAGTACTACTACCACTACTACTAGTATTACTACTTCAATGAGAACTACTACTACTGCCACTATAGCTATGAATACTACTGTTGCTGTTATTCCCTCTACAACTACAACTGCTACTCCCACTACTGCAACTACAGCTACTGATACTCCTTCTATTTCAACTACTATTGCTACAATTGCTACTACTACTACTACTTCTGATACTACAACTACTACCACTGCAACAACTACTACTACTATTATTCCAATTTCTGCTACTACCAATACAGCTTCAACTACTGCTACTACGATTGCTACCACGGTACCTACTACGGCTACAACTGCTACTACTACTTCCACAGTTACTATTCTAGTACTATTGCTACTATTACTACTAATACTACTACTACTACTACTACGACGACTACTACAGCTGCTTCTACTATTACTACTATTTCTACTATGATTGCTACTGCTACTACTACTACTAATACTACTACTACTACTACTACTACTGCTACTACAATTACTTCTGCTACAACTACAACTACTATTTCCGCTTCTACTTCTACTACTACTGCTACAACTACTACTACTACTTCAACTACTTCTATTACTACGACTACTACTACTCCTCCTACTGCAACTATTGCTACTGCTATTATTATTGCTCAAACAACTACTACTACTGCTACTACAACTAATACTACTGCTACTACTATTACTACAACAAAAACATCTACTACTGCTACAGCTGCTACTACTTCAGCGGTGACTACAACTGCTACAATAGTTACAGCTACTGCTACTATTAATCCTATTAATACTATTGCTACCACCAATACTACTACTACTCCTTCTCCTACTACTAGTACTACAAATATTACGGCTACTACTACTACTGCCGCTGCTACTCCTATTGCTACTACCGTTGCTGCTACTACGGCTACTACAACAACAACTACTGCTCCTAATACAAATACTACTCATGCTACAACTATTGCTAATTATACTACTACTAATACTACTATTCCCACTTATACTTCTACTAGTAATACGACTACTATAATTTCTGCTGCTACTACAGCAACTACAACTACTACTACTGCAGGTGCTGCTGCTACTAATGCAACTATTGCTGCTAATGCTACTACTACTACTACTACTACAATTACTACTACTACAACAACTATTGCTACTAGTTCTACTATTACTTGCAGCACAACACGACTAGTAATACTACTGCTGTGCTGTAGCTATACTACTACTACAACTACTATTAATGCTGCTACTACTACTGCTACTACTACTACTACTACTATTGCTGCCGTTAGCACAACTATTTCTACTACTGCTGCTACTATTACTACTGCTACTACTACTACAACTGCTACAACTATTGCTGCTGCAACCGTTGTTGCTACTTCAACTACTATTGCTTCTGCTATGACTCCTATTGCTACTAACGCTACTACAAGTACTTCTACTGCTGCTACTGCTACTACTACTACTACTGCGACTACTATTGCTACTACTACTACTACTACTACTACACTAGTTGATACTACTACTCTACCTACTACTGTGCCCACTACTCAACAACTATTACTACAACTACTAATACTACTGCTACTGCTACTACTACTACTACTCCTGCTACTACTACTTCTTCTACTACAACTACTCCTCCTCCTACTACTACTAATACAACTAATACTACGGCTACTACTTCTACTACTACCCCCGCTATTCTTCTTGCTTCTACTAGTACTACTGCTACTACCTATCCCACTACTACAATTATGCAACTACTACTACTGGTACTAGTTCTACTACTACTACTACTTCTACTACAACTACCATAGCTACTACTACTTCTCCTCCTACTATTGCTACTCTTACTACTACTACAACTACCATAGCTACTGCTACTACTACACCTACTACTTATCCTACTACTGTGTCTACTATTTCTACTTCTACTTTTACAACTACTACTCCTATTACAACTTTTACTTATACTACTACTACTACTACTACTAGTACTACTTCTACAAGAACTACTCCTATTAGTACTATTGCTACTACTTCTACTACTTCTACTACTGCTACTATTAGTGCGACTACTGCTTCTTCTACTACTACTATTTGTACTATAGCTACTACTGCAAGTACTAGAACTACTACTACTGTTGCTGCTGCTACAACTACTGCAACAATTGATACCACTACTACAACTACTACCACTACTACCACTGCTGCTATTGTCACTGTAACTACTACTACAACTACTACCACTGCTGCTACTAATGCTACAACAACTCTTACTACTCCTACTACTACCTCTACTACTACTACTGCTTTTTCAACAACTACTTCGACAACTACTTCTGCTTCTACTCTACTCCTACTACAACTACTACTACTACTAAAACTACTGTAGCTACTACTGCTACTGCTACTACTACCATTCCTACTACTACTACTACTACTCCTCCTCCTCCTCCTACTGATACTACTACTGCTACTAATGCAACAACTACAACAACTATTATTCCTATTTCGGCTGCTACTACTGTAGCTACTATTTCTGCTATAGCCATAACTACCACTGCTGCTACTATGGCAACTACTGCTACCATAGCTTCCACTGTTACTACTACTAGCGTTGTTGCTATTATTACTACCACTACTACCACTACAACTAAAACTGTTACTACTACTTCTACTACTACAACTATTACTACTATTATTGCTACTGCTACTACTACTACTATTATTATTTCAACTGTGTTATTACTATTACTACTGGTACAAGAATGACTACTGCTACTACTTCTACTACTACTACAACTACCACTATTATTATTACTACTACTACTACAACTACTACTACAACTCTTACTACTAACTCTACTTTGACTACTACTACAGCTACAGTTGTACTTCTACCATTACTACTTCTACGGCTACAATGACAACCATTACTGCTTCTACGACTACTCATACTACTACTCCACTACTGCTACTTCAGCCACTACTAAAGCTACTGCAACTACTACTCCTTCTGCTGCTGCTACTACAACTACTATTACTCCTACTACTATACCTACAACAACAACAACTACTACTACTGCTTCTGATACTACAACAACTACTACTACTATTATTCCAATTTCTGCTACTAACACTACAGCTACAACTACTGCTATTGCTATTGCTACCATGGTGGCTACTATGACTGCAACTGCCACTACTAGAAATAGTAGTAGTAGTAGCAATACTAGTAGTAGGAGTAGCAGCACCATCATTAGCAGTAGTTGTTTTTGTTTTAATAGTGGTAGTAGAAGAAGTCGTAGTAGTAGTAGTAGTAGTAGGTGTAGTAGGAGTCATAGTAGTAGTAGTAGTTATTGTTGTTGTTGTTGTTGTTGTAGTAGTAGTAGTGGTAGTAGTAGTAGTAGGAGTAGCCATAGTAGTTGCAGAAGTAGAAGTGGCAGTCATTGTAGTAGTAGTTGTTGTTATTGTTGTTGTTGTTGTTGTTGTTGTCGTTGTAGTAGCCGTAGTTGTGGTTGTAGTGGTAGCAGTAGTTGTAGTAGTAGTAGTAGTAGTAGTAGTGGTAGTTGTCGTGGTAGTAGCAGAAGTATTAGTCGCAGAGGTTGTAGTGGCAGTAGAAGTAGCAGTATTAGTAGTAGGAGTAGTAAGAGCAGAAGTACTAGTAGTAGTTGCCATTGTTCTAGTATTAGTAGTAGTAATAGTAGCAGTTAGCAATAGTCATAGTAGTGGTAGTAGGAGTAGCAATAGTAGTAGTCTACAATATTAGCAGTAGTAGTGGAATTAGTAGTAGTTGAGGTGTTTGTAGTAGTATTATTATGAGTAGTAGTTGTAGTAGTAGTAGTAGTAGTAGTAGTCGTAGGGGCAGTAGTAGCAGTATGAGTAGTCATAATAGTAGTAGTAGTAGTAGTAGTAGTAGTAGTAGTAATAGTAGTAATAGTAGTAGTTGTTGTTCTTATTGTTGTATTTGGAGTGCAGTAGTAGTAGTAGTTTGTTGGAGTAGTATTTGAAGAAGTTGTTGGAGTGTTTGGAGTAGTAGCAGTACTAGTAGTAGTAGTAGAAGAAGTAGCAGGAGTGTTAGAATTAGCAATAGTAGTTATAGTAGTTGTAGTTGTGTCAGTATTAGTAGTAGTAGTAGCAGTAGTAGTAGGGGTTGTGACAGTAGCAATTGTACTAGTTTTAGAAAGGATAACAGTAGTAGTAGTAGTAGCAGTGGTAGTAGTTGTGGTAATAGAAGTCGTGGTAGTAGCAATAGTAGAAGCGGGAGTTGGAGAAGGAGTAGTTGTCATAGGAGTAGATGTAGTAGTAGGAGTTGTAGTAGGAGTTGTAGTAGGAGGTGTAGTAGGAGTTGGTGTAGGAGTAGGAGTTGTTTCAGGAGTAGCAGTAGCAGTTGTAGTAGTGTTGATATTAGCATTAGTAGTACCAGGAATAGTAGGAGTTGTAGTAGAAGTAGTAGTAGTAGTAGTAGTAGTTCCCGAAGTAGTAGCAATTGTAATAGTAATAGAAGTAGCAACAGTAGTGGTGGTAGCAGTAGTAGTGTTTGTAGCAGTAGTAGTTCTTGTATTTTAGCTATAGTAGTAGCAACAGAGTAGTAGTAGTTGTTGTTGTTGCAATAGTAGTAGCAGAAGTCGTAGTGGTATCTGTAGTAGTTATAGTAGTAGCAATTGTAGTAGAGTAATAGTAGTAGAAGTTGCTGCAGTTGTAGCACTAGTTGTAGTTGTTGTTGTTGTTGTAGTAGCAATAGTAGTAGTATTAGCAGTAGCATCAGCAGTAGTTGTAGCAATAATTGCATTAGTAGCAGTAGTAGTAGTAGGAGTAGTAGAAGTAGTAGTAGAAATAGTAGTAGTAGTAGTAGTAGTAGTAGAATTAGTGATAGTAGTAGTAGTAGTATGTGTAGTAGTAGTAGTAGGAGTAGTAGTAGCAAGAGTAGTAATAGTAGCTTTTGTAGAAATAGCAGCAGTAGATGATCTAGTTGTTGTAGTAGTAGTAGTAGTAGTAGGGGAAGTAATAATAGTTGTAGTAGTTGCACTAGTAGTAGTGGTAGTAGGAGTCGTAGCAATAGTAATTATAGTAGCAGTAGCAGTCTTAGTGGTAGAAGTTGTTGTAGTAGTAGTAGTCATAGTAGTAGTAGTCGTAGTAGCAGTAGTTGTTGTAGTTGTAGTAGCAGTAGTAGTGATAACGATAGTAGTAGCAGTGGTGGTAGTTGTCGGAGAAGTAGTAGTTGTAGCAATAGTCGTTGTTGTAGTACAAATAGAAGTAGTAGCTGTAGCAGCAGTTGTAGTGGTAGATGTAGAAGTGGTAGCAGTGGGAGCAGAAGTTGTAGTAGTAGTATTAGAAGGAGTTGTTGAATCAACAGTAGTAATAGTTGTAGAATTAGTAGTAGCGAAAGTGGCAGAAGTGGTAGCGGTAGTAGCAGTAGCAAAAGTAGCAGTAATAGTGGTAATAGTAGTAGTAGTAATTGAAGCAGTAGCAGAAGTAGTAGTAGTAGTGGTAATAGTAGTAGTAGTAATTAAAGCAGTTGCACTACAGCAGCAGCAATAGTAGTAGCCGTAAGCGTAGTAGTTTGAGAAGTAGAGCAGTACTAGCACTAGTTGCAGCAACAGCAACAACAATAGCAGTAGTAGCAGAATTAGAAGTAGTAGTTCTAGTAGTTTTAGTAGCTGCAGTAGTAGTTGTCATCATAGTAGGAGTTTCCATAGTTGTTGTTGTGGTAGTAGTAATAATAGATTCAGTAGTAGTAGTCGTACTAGTAGCAGCAATAGCAATGGTAGAAGTAGTAGTACAATAGCTATAGCAGTTGTAGCGGCCGTAGCTGCAATAGATGTAGCTACAGTAGCTTTAGTTGTAGTGGTAATCGTAGTAGTAGTAATAGTAGCTGTAGCAGCAGTAGCAGTAGTAGTTGCAGGAGTGGTAGCAGCAGCAGCAGTAGTAGTAGTTGTAGTACTAGTAGTAGTAGTAATAGAAGTTGTAGCTCTGGTGGTAGTCAAAGTAGTAGTTGTTGTAGCAGTAGAAGTAGTAATAGCAGCCATAGTAGTAGTAGTAGTAATAGGAGTAGCAATAGTAATAGTAGTGGTAGTAGTAGTGGCAGTAGTAGTTGCAATAGTAGCAAAAGTAGGAGTAGTAGTAGTAATAGAAGCGGCCGTAGTAGATATAGAAGTAATAGCAACCGCAGTTGTAGTAGCAGTAGTAGTGGCAGTATTAGTAATAGCAACAATAGTAGATGCACTAATAGTAGAAGTAGTAGTAGTAGTATTAGTAGTAAGAGTATCATTAGTAGCTGCAGTGGTTGCAGTAGTAGTAGAAGTAGGAGTAGTACTAGTAGTAGCAAGTGCTGTGGGAGCAGGAGTAGGAGAAGTAGTAGTATAAGCAGTAGCAGTAGTTATGGAAGTAGTAGTAGTAGTAGTTATAGTAGCAGTATTAGTAACAATAGTAGCAGAAGTAATAATTATTGTAGTAGCAGTAGTAGTATCAGTAGTAGCAACAGCAGCAGTAGCAATAATATTAGTAGTAGTAGTAGCAGTAGCAGTAGCATTAGTTGTAGTACAAGAGGTAGTAATAGAAATAGTAGTCTTAGTAGTAGTAGCAATAGTAGTCGTAGTAGCATTAGTAGTAGTAATCATAATAGTGGTAGTAGTTATAGTAGTAGTCGTAGCAGAGCTAGTAGTAGTTATTGTTATTGTAGCAGTAATCATATTAGTAGTAGCCGTAGTAGTAGTAGAAGTAATAGCAGTAGCAGTATTAGTATCTGTAGTTGTAGCAGAAGTAGTAATAGCAACCGTAATACGCGCAGTATTAGTAGTACTAGTAGAAGTAGTAGCAGGCGTAGTAGTAGCAGTAGTAGTAAAAGCAGGAGAAGCAGTTGTAGAACTAGTAGAAGTAGGAGTGGTAGTAATAGTAGGAGTATCAGTAGTGGGAGTAGTGGTTGTAGCAGTAGTAGTTGTTGGAGTAGTAGTACTAGTAGTAGTAGCAGTAGTAGCACTAAAAGTAGTAGTAGCAGAAGTAGCAGCAGCAGCAATAGTAGTAGTAGTAGTTGTTGTTGTAGTAGTAGTAGTGGTAACAGTAGTAGCAGCAGTAGTAATAGCCGTAGTAGCTGTTGTTGTAGTAGTAGTAGTAGTAGTAGTAGTAGTAGTAGTAGCAGTAGTAGTAGAATGAGTAGTAGTAGCAGCAGTTGCAGTAGTGGCAGTAGTAGTAGTTGTTGTAGTAGTATTAGGTGTAGTAGTAGCAGTAGCAGTCATAGCAATTATAGCAGTGGTATAAATAGTAGCCGTAGTAGTAATAGTAGTAGTAGTTGTAGTTCTATCAGTAGTAGCAGAAGTAGTAGTAGTAGTGTAGCATTAATAGCAGTTGTAGTAGTAGTAGTGGTAGTAGTTGTGGTAGTTGTAGCACTACTATAGTAGTAACAGTGATGGTGATAGCAGTAGTAATATTAATAGGAGTAGCAGTAGTAATATTAGTAGTAAAAGAAGTAGTAGGAATAGCAATAGTAGTGGGAGAAGTATTAGTAGTAGCTGTAGTAGTAGCAGTAGTAATAGCAACGTAGCAGTAAAAGTGGCACTAGTAGTAGGAATTGTCGTAGTATTAGAAGCATAAAAAGTAGTAGTTGTGCTAGTAGTAGTAGTAGTAGGAGTAGTAGTAGTAGTAGTAGTTGAAATAATAGTAGTAGTAGAAGTAGTAATAGCTTCAATTGTAGTAGTAGCAGGAGCTATAGTAATAGTAGAAGTCGTAGTAGTAGAAGTGGCAGACGGAGAAGTAGTAGTAATAAGTTGTAATAGTAGTTGTAGTAGTTGCATTAGTAGTACTAGTAGTGGTGGTGGTGGTAGTAGTAGTAGTAGTAGTAGTAGTGGTAGTAGTAGTAGTAGTAGTAGTGGTAGTAGTTGTTGTTGTTGTAGTAGTAGGAGTAATAGTAGTAGTAGTAGCAGAAGGAGTAGTAGTAGTAATAGCAGTCCTAGTAGTAGTAGTAGTAGTAGTTGTTGTCGTTGTAGTAGTAGTAGTAGTAGTAGTAGTAGTAGTAGTAGTAGTAGTAGTAGTAGTAGGAATGGGTGTTATTGTACAAATTGGTCTAGGAGAAGGAGTAGTAGTATGTGTAGTACTAAGGGTGGCAGTAGTTGTAGTAGTAGTAGTAGCAGTAGTAGCCGCAGTAGCAGCAGCAATTGTAGTGGCAGTCTTTGTAGTAGCAGTAGTCGGATTTGTAGTAGCAGTAGCAGCAGTAGCAGTAGTTGTTGTAGTAGTAATAGTGGAAGCAGTAGTATTAGCAGTAGGAGCATTAGCAGCAGTAGTCATCATAGTAGAAGTAGCAGTATTAGCAGTATTAGCAGTAGTAGCAGCAGCAGTAGTAGTAGTAGCAACAACAATAGTAGTAGTAGAAGTAGTAATAGTCCTAGTATTTGTAGTAGTAGTAGTAGTATTAGTAATAGTGGTATTGTAGTAGTAGTATTAGTTCTAGCAGTATTTATAGTAGCATTTTTAGTAGTAGTACGAGTAGTAGTGGTAGTAGTTGGAGTAGTAGAAGTAGTAGTAGTAGCAGTAGTTGCAGTAGTGGTAGTAGTAGCTTTGCTAATCGTAGTAGTAGTTGTAGTAGTACTAGTAGTAGAAGCTGCAGTAGTAGTAGCCGTAGTGTTAGTAGTAGGATTAGTATTAGTAGAAGTAGTCGTAGTAGCAGTAGTAGTTGTCATAGTAGTCGCAGCTATAGTTGTAGTTGTAGTAGTGGTAGTAGTAGTAGTAGTAGTCATAGTAGTAGTCTTAGTAGTAGCAGTAGTAGCCATAGTGGCTGTACTAGCGGTTGTAGTAGTCGTAGCAGTCGTAGCAGAAGTAGTAGCGGCAATAGTAGGAGAAGTAGTAGTAAAAGTAGTAGCAATATTTAAAGTAGTGGTAATGGTAGTAGTAGTAGCAATACTAGTTGTAGTAGTAGTAGTAGTTGCAATTGTAGTATTAGTAGGAGTAGCAATATTAGTAGTAGCAGTTGCAACTGTAGTATTAGTAGGAGTAGTAGTTGTCGTAGAAATAGTAGTTGTCGTTATAGTAGTAGTAGTAGTAGTAGTAACAGTAGTAGTACTAGCAGTTGTAGTAGCAATTGTTTTAGCAGCAGTAGTTGTGGCAGCAACAGCAGTAGTAATAGTAGTTGTAGTAGTTGTAGTAGCAGTAGCAGTGGTCATTGTAGCAGTAGTTGTAGTTGTTGTAATAGTATTAGTAGTAACTACAAAACTAGTTCCAAAAGTAGTAGTACTAGCAGAAGCAGTATTAGTTGTATTAGTAGTAGTAATTATAGGCGGAGAGATAGCAGTAGCAGCAGTGGTAGCAGTAGTTGCAGTTGTAGTAGTAGAAGTAGTAGGACTAGTAGTAGCAGCAATAGCCATGGTAGTAGTAGTGGTAGTAGCTGTAGTTGCCATTGTACCACTTGTACTATTAGGAGTAGAAGTAGTAGTAGGAGTAGAAGTAGTCGGGGAAGTAGTAGTAGTAGCAGCAGTAGTAGTAGTAGTACTAGCAGTAGTAGTTGTAGTAGTTGTAGCAGTAGTAGTGGTAGCTGTAGTAATAAAAGTAGTAGTAGAAGCAGTAGTAGTAGCAGTCATAGTAGGAGTAGTTGTAGCAATAGTTGCAGTAGTAGAAGTAGCAGTAGTTATAGTTGTAGTAGTAACAGCAGGAGAAACAGTAGTTGTAGTAGGAGGAGTAGTAGTAGTTGTTATTGTAGGAGAAGTGGAAGTAGTAGTAGTAGTAGTAGTAGTAGTAGTAGTAGTAGTAGTAGTAAAAGTCGTAGTAGTAGCAGTACTAGTTATAGCAGTAGTATTAGTAGTAATTGTTGTTGTAAAAGTAGTTGCAGTTGTAGTAGTATTGCAGTAGCACTAGAAGCATTAGTAGGAGAAGTAGTTGTAATAATACTAGTAGTATAAGCAGTATTTGCATTAGTGGCAGTAGGAGCAGTAAAGTATTAGCAGCAGCAGCAGTAGTAGTAGAGTAGTAGCATTCGTAGGAGTAGCAATCATAGCAACAGTAGTAGTAGTAGTAGTAGCAGTCGAACGAGTAGCAGTGTAGTAGTAGTAGTAGTAGTAGTAAACGTCATGGTAGTAGCAGTAGCAATTATAGTAGTAGAGCTAGTAGTAGCAGTAGTTATAAAAGTAGTTGTAGTAGTAGTAGTGTTGCAATAGCGGTAGAAGCATCAGTAATAGCCATAGTTGTAATAATAGTAGTAGTAGAAGCAATATTTGCATTAGTGGAAGTAGTAGGAGTAATAGTTTTAGCAGTAGTAATAGTACTAGTAGTTGCAATAGCATTCGTTGCAATAGCAGTCATTGTAGCAATAGCATTCATGGCAATATTAGTATTAGTGGCCGCAGTAGTAGTAGTAGTAGTAGCAGTAGCAACAGCTGTAGTAATAGTAGCAGTAGTTGTCGTAGTAGTAGAAATAGTAGTAGTTGCTGGAGTTGTAGTAGTAGCAGTAGCCGTAGTAGAAGTAGTAGTGGTCATAGTCGCAGTAGTTGCAGAAGTAGAAGTAGTAATTATAATAGAAGTAGTAGTGGTAGTAGAAGAAGGAGTAGCAATAGTAGCAGTAGTAGTAGTAGCAGTAGCAGTGGTCATTGAAGAAGCAGTGGTAGTAGGAGGAGGAGAAGATGTAGTTGTAGCAGTTGTAGTAGTAGCAACCGTATTAGTAGTAGTAGTAGTAGTGGGAGTAGTAGCAGTTGCAGCAGTAGTAGCAGTAGTTGCAATATTAGCAGTAGTAGTAGCAGTTCCAGTTGCTCCAGCAGCAGCAGTAGCAATAGTAGTCGTAGTAGTAGTAGTAGTAGCAATAGTTGTCAGAGTAGCAGTAGGAGTATTAGGAGCAGTAGTAGTACTACTAGTTGCTATAGAAGTAGCAGCAGCATTAGTAGTAGTAGTAGAAGTAGCTGTTGGAATAGAAGTCATAGTAGTAGTAGCAATAGCAGTAGTAGGAGTAGTGGTAGTAGCAGAAGTAGCAGCAGCAGCAGCAGTAGAAATAGCAATAGTAGTAGAAGTAGTAGTTGCAGTAGTAGTAGTTGTGGTAGTGGCAGTAGTAGCAGTAGCAGTGGTAGTAGCTGAAGTAGTAGTAGCAGTATTGATAGTAGTTATAGTAGTAGTTATAATAGTAGTACTAGTAGTGGCAGTAGTTGTAAAAGTAGTAGTAGTAGTAGTAACTGTAGCAGTAAAAGCATTAGTAGCCGCATTAGTTGTAATAGTAGTAGTAGCAGTAGCAATTGTAGCAGTAGTAGTAGCAATAGAAGCAGTAGCATTGTAGTAGCAGTTGAAGCAGTAGCAGCAGTTGTAGTAGTAGAAGTCACAGTTGTAGTAGTAGTGGTTGCGACAAAAACAATAACAGTAGTATATGTTATTGTTGAAGCAAAAGTAGTAGTATGATTAGGAGTATTAGTAGTAGTATTAGTAGCCACAGTAGTCATAGTAGTAATCCTAGTAGTAGCAATAGTAGTAGTAGTAGTAGTAGTTATTGTAGTAGTAGTAGTAGCAGCAGCAGTAGTAGTACTAGTAGTAATTGTAGCAGCAACAGTAGTAGTAGTAGTAGTCAGAATAGAAGCAGTAGCACTAGTTGTAGCAGTAGGAGCTGTAATAGTTATCGCAGTAGCAGTAGTAGTAGCAGCAGTTGAAGTAGTAGCAGCTATAGTAGGAGTAAAAGTAGTAGCAGTGGCAATAGTTGTAGTAATCATAGTACTAGTAGTAGTAGTAGTACTTGTAGTAGTGGTTGTAGTAGCAGTAGTAATATTAGCAGCAAAAGCAGCAGCAGCAGTAGTAGCAATAGTAGTAGCAGTAGCACTAGTAGTTAGTAGTTGTAGCAGCAATAGCAGCAGTTACAGTAGTATTATTAGTTGGAGAAGTAGAAGGAGTAGTAGTATTAGTAGTAGTAGTCATAAAGTAGTTGTAGTAGTATGCATAGTAGAAGAAGCAGTAGTAGTTGTAGTAGCAACAACACCAGTAGCAATAGTACTAGTAGTCTAAGTAGAAGTAGTAGTAGTAGCTGTATTAGTAGCAGCAACAGTCAGGGCAGTAGTAGTAGCAGTAGCAGTCATAGTAGTAATAGTAGTAGTAGTCATAGTAGTAGCAGTAGAAGTAGTAGCAGTTGTTATAATAGTATTAGTAATAGAAGTAGGAGGAGTAGGAGTAGTGGTAGAAATAGGTGTAGGAGAATGAGTAGTAGTAGGAGCAATAGTAGCAGTAGTAGTAGTACTTGCAGTAGTAGCTGTAATATTAGTGGTTGTACTGGTGGTAGCAGCAACAACAGTAGTAGTAGCAACAGTTATAATAGTAGCAGTAGTTGTAGTAGTACTAGTAGTCATTGTAGTTGCAATAATAGCAGTAGTAATACTGGTGGAAATAGTAGCAGTAGTAGTAGCAGAAGTAATAGTAGTTGGAAAATAGTAGCAGCAGCAATAATAGTGGTAGTAGTCATAGAAGTTGTAGTAGTAGTAGTAGTAGTAGCAGTAGTAGCAGGAGTAGTAAGAGTACTAGAAATAGTAGCGACAATAAAAGTTGTAGTAGCAACAGCAGAAGTAGTAGTAGTTGTAGTAGTAATAGTATTAGCAATAGAAGTATCGTAGTTATAGTATTAGTCGTACAGAATTTTTTGTAGCATAAGCTGTAGTAGTAGTTGTACTAGTAGTAGTAGTAGTAGTAGTTGTAGTTGTTGTTGTTGTTGTTGTTGTAATAGTTGTAGAATTAGCCATTGTAGCAGTAGTTGTAGTTGTTGCAGTAGTTGTTGTTGTTGTAGTAGTAGTAGTAGTAGGAAGATTAGTAGTAGTAGTAGCTATAGTTATATTAGGAGTAGAAAAACTAGTAATAGTAGTGGCAGAAGCAACTTTAGTACTTATAGTAGTAGTAATAGTAGCAGTAGTAGTTGTTGTTATTGTTGTTGTAGTAGTAGTAATTGTGGTAGTAGAAGTAGAAGCAGTAGTAGCAATAGTCACAGTAGTAGTAGTAGAAGTGGAAGTAGTAATACTAGTAGTAATAACAATAGTTGTAGTGGTAGGAGAAATAGTAGCAGTCGTAATAGTAGTAGCAGCAGTAGTAGTAGTAGTGATAGCAGTAGTGGTATTACTCTTAGTATTAGTAGTAGTAGTATTACTCGCATTAATAGATGGAATATTTCTAGAAGTATTTCTAGTAGTAGTAGTTGTAGTAGTACCTGCTATTGTTGTTGTTGTAGCAGTAATAGTAGAAGTATCCATTGTGGCAAAAGTTGCAGTTGTTGTAGTTGTAGTAGTAGTAGTCGTAGTAGTAGTAGTAGCAGTAGTAAGAGCAGCAACAGCAGTAGTAGTAGTATTGGCAAGAGTAGTAGCAGTAGCACTAGTTCTAGCAGTAGCAGCTGTAGTAGTTGCAGTAGTAGTAGTAGAAGAATCAATTGAAGGAGAAGTAGCAGTAGCTGTAGTAAGTGTAGTCGCAGTAGTAGCAGTAGCAGAATCAGTTTAAGTTGAAGTAGCAGTTGCTATAGTAAGAGTAGTAGCAGTAGGAGTAGTAGTTGTTGTACTAGTAGTTCTAGTTGTAGTAGCAGCAGTAGTGGCAATATTAGTAGCAGCAGTAGTAGTAGCAGAAGTAATATAACTAGTGTTAGTAGTAGTAGTAGTAGCAATCGTTGTAGTAGTAGCTGTAGTAGTAGTTGAAGTAGTAGTAGTTCTAGTAGAAGTTGCAGTAGTAGGAGCAACAGCAACAGTAGCAACAATAATAGTAGTACTAGTTGTTGTAGTATTAGTTGTAGTAGTCGCAGCAACAGTAATAGTACTAGTAGCAGTCGTAGTGGTAGTAATAGTAGTAGTGATAGTACCCGTGTTAGTAGCAACAGCAGTAGAAGCAGTAGTAGTAGTAGCAGTAGTAGAAGCAGTAGTAGTAGCAGTAGTAGTAATAAAAGTAATAGTAGTATCAATAAAAGAAGTAGTAGTAGTAGTAGCATTAGCAGTAGTAGCAATAGCAGTAGCAGTAATAGGAGTAGTAGTAGTAGTGGTAGTAGTACTACCAGCAGTAGTAGTTGTAGTAGTAGAAGTAGAAGTAGCAGTAGTAGTAGCAGTAGTAGTAGTAGTAGTAGTAGTAGTAGTAGTAGTAGTTGTTGTTGTTGATGTTCTTGTAGTTGTAGTAGTAGTAGTGGGAGTAGTAGTTGCGGTAGCAGTAGTTGTTGTGGCTACTACAACTGCTGTTGTGGCTACTACTTATACTACTACTAATTCTGCTACTAGTACTGCTACTACTACTACTACTACTACTACTACTACTGTTGCTGCTGCTACTACAACCACTACTACTTCTGGTATTACAACTGGTGCTTCTACTGCTACTAAAACTGTGGCTATTAATTCCACTACTGCTACTACTACTTCTAGTAATTCTACTACTACTATTACTACTGTTGTTGCTGCTTCTGTTGTTATTATTGCTACTACTACTACTACTACTACTACTAATACTACTACTACTTCTACTACCACAACTATTACTACTGCTGCTGCTACCATACTACTATAGCTTCTACTACTACTACAATTACTACTGCCACAACTGCTGCTACTACTAGTACTACTACTTCTACTTCCACTACTAGTACTATTAGCACTACTACTACTACTGCTTTTACTGCAGATACAACATCTATGACTACTACTACTGCTAGTACTACTAATACTACTACTATTACTACAACTACTACTACTGTTGCTGCTGCTGCTACCAGACTACTACTATTGCTGCTGCTACCAGACTACTACTGCTTCTACTACTACTACTACTATTACTACTACCACAACTGCTGCTACTACTAGTACTACTACTTCTACTTTCACTACTAGTACTATTAGTATTTCTACTACTACTGCTTTTATTGCAGATACAACATCTATGACTACTACTACTACTACTATAACCACAACTAGTACAATGACTACTACGACTACTACTTTTCCCACAGTAATAACTATTGCTACATTTCCTACTACTACTATAGCTACAACTACTCCTATTGCTACTATTCCTACAACTACTTCTACTACTACTACAGCTACTACAGCTACTACTTCTACCACTAATATAACAAGTACTGCTACAGCTATCGCTAATACTGCTACTACTACTACTACTACTACTGCTACAACTACTACAACTGCTTCTACTACTGCTAATACTACAGCTGGCACTACCACTACTACTATAATTAATTCTATTGCTACTACTACTACACCTACTGCTACTGAAACAACTACTTTTGTTACTACTACTGCTACTATTAATGCTACTACTACAACGACTACTACTGCTACTACTACTACTACTACTACTACTACTACTGCTACTGCTACTACAACTACTATTACTGCTACTACTTCAACTCCTACTGCTACTATAGCTGCTTGTGCTACTGTAACTACTGCTGGTACGACTACTACTACTTCTTATCCAACTACTACTATTAGTAATACTACAAAAACTACAGCTACTACTATTAAAACTACTACTATTATTGCTTCCACCACTACAGCTACAACGACCACCACTACAGCTACTACTATTACTACTACTGCTGTTATTGCTACCACTACTACGATTGCTACTATTGCTATTACTACTACTATTACCACTACTACTACTACTACAACAACAACTACTACTCCTACTATTGATTTTGCTGCTACAACAACAACTACTACTATCATTGCTACTACTACTCCTACGACTACTACTATTACAACAACTTCTACTACTACTACACCTATAGCTACAACAATTTCTACTATAGACACTATTACTTCTACTACTACTACCACAACAACGATTATTACTGCTACTACAACACCACTACTTTCGTTGTTGTTGCGGATACTGCTAGTGCTACTACAACTACAGTTGCTGCGACTATTGCTACTTCTACTACTACAGCAACTGCTGCTGCTCTTCCAACTACTACTGCTGCTGCTGTTGCTACGGCTTCCACTAACACTAATACTGCTATTACTACTACTACTACCACAACCACCACCACCAC
>RXID01015897.1:0-10186 GCA_005019695.1 Trichopus zeylanicus subsp. travancoricus
CACTACTAGAACAACAACTACTACAATTGTTGCTCGTACTACATTGCTACTACCACTTCATAAACTACTTCTACTACTACTATTGCAACTAACTATACTCCTACTACTACTACTATGACTACTCCTCCTACTACTGCTACTGCTACTGCACTACTACTACAACTACTACTACTTGAATTACTACTACCCCTACAACTTCTACAACTACAACTACTAATAATACTGTCGTTGCTACTACCGCTACTACTACCCCTACTATAACTACTGCTACTCATACTACTACCAGTAATTCTACTAATACTACTATTAATTCGACAACTGCTATAACTACTCCTACTACTATGACTATTATTACTACAACTACAATTAAGAAAAATTCTCCTACTACAACTACTAATACTGCTTAGTACAACAACTACTACTACAACACTAAAAATTTTACTACTAGTACTACTAATACTACTGTTACTCCAACTACCACTACTACTACTAAAACTACTACTACTACTACCACACATACAACAACTACTACTGCTACAACTAACACTACTACAACTAGAACTTCTACTTGTACTACTACTACTACTACTACTAGTACAACTGCTGCTGCAACTACTGCTACAACCACCACCACCACCACTACTATAGCTACAACTACTTCTACTACGGCAACTATTACTGCTACCACTACACCTGCACCTACTACTACTACTACTACAACACCTAAAATTATTTTGACTATAACTACTATTACACCTACACCTGCTACTACCTACACCTACTATTACTACAACTAGCACTACTTCAGCTACTACTACTACTTCTACAGCAACTACTACTGCTACTATTACTACTACTACACCAACACCTAATACTTCTACTACTACTGGAACCACTACTACTACTGCTGCTGCTGCTGCTATACCTATTACTACTACTTCGACTACTACTGCTAATACGATGACCACTATTACAACAAATACTACACCTGCTGCTCCTACTCCTACTACTACTACTACTACTCCTACTACTACTAATACTACTTCTACTACTACTAATATTCCTACTACTACTACTATTCCTACTACTACTACTACTGCTACAACTACTTCTACTCCTACAACAACTACTACTATTCCTACTACTACTACTATTGCTACTACAATGACTAGTACTACTAGTACTACTATGACTAGTATTTCTACTACCTTTGCTACTACTACATCCACTAGGACTACTACTACTAGAACTCTACTACCTACACTACTACTATGACTGCTACTGCTACTACACTACTACTACAATAACAACCACTACTACTCCTACAGCTACTACTATGACTACTTGTACCGCTTTAATTAGTACTACTACCACTATTGCTGCTACTATGACTACTATTACTACTACTACTACTATTACTACTGCCACTACTACTACTTTTGTTGCTACTCCAACTACTACTTCTACTACTACTACTACTCCAACTACAACTACTACTATTATTACTACTACTACTACAATTACAACTACAACTATTTCTACTACTACTACTATAATTACAACTACTACTATTTCTACTACTATTATTAATGCTTCTCCAAGTCCTGTTACTATTCCTACAACTCCTCCTCCTCCTCCTACTACTACTAATACTCCTCGTACTCAGACTACTACCACTACTACTATTGCTGCTGCCGCTGCTACTGTTACAACCACCACCACCTCTACTACAATTGCTGCTACTACTACCACAACTAGTACTACTACTACTACACCTGCACCAACTACTACTACTACTACAACAACAACAACACATACACGATTTCTGCTACAATTACAACTACTTCAACTACTAACTAACAACTACACCCTACTACTACCTCAACACCTACGACTACTTTCACCACATACTACTTCAGCTACTACTAGACTTCTGTCCTTGCAAACTACTACTACTACTGGGGGTTTACTACTACTAACACCTACACCCTAAAACTACTACTATACTTTCTGCGACTCAATACTCAATTACTACTGCTAATACTGCTTCTGGCGAGGCTGCGGGGATAGGCTATTACTGACTACTACGTAATACTCCCAATACAACTACTACGGCTAATTAACAATGACTACTATTACAACCACTACTAACTCCTGCTCCTCTTACTCCTACTACTACATAACTCCTCCCCTACTAACTACTATTACTACTCCTACTACTACTACTCAATTACTACTGCTACTATGATTCCGACTACTACTAACGGCTATAAAACTACTATCACTTCCTACAACAATGCTACTTATTCTACTACTACGACTACGAATGACTACTACATATACTACAAAACTACTCTACGGGCTACTACAGAATATACAAACAACAACTACTACTACTACAAATGACTATGCTACTATGTTCTACGACCAGTGGCTAACTGCTACTACACTATATCCACTAGGACTACTACTATGAGAAGTTTACTACCTCCCCTACTACTACGACTCTACTAGCTTACTACACTACTACTACAATAACTACTACTACTACTCCTACAAAAAATACTACTACGCCTACTATTACTACCACTACTACTGCTGCTACTATGACTACTTGTACCGCTTCAACTAGTACTACTACTACCACTACTACTACTATGATTACTATTACTACTGCCACTACTACTACTTTTGCTACTGCTCCTACTACTACTTCAACTACTACTACTACTACTACTCCAACTAGAACTACTACTATTATTGCTACTACTACTCCTACTATTACTACTACCATTATTACTGCTTCTCCAAGTCCTATTACTACTCATACTACTACTCCTACTATTAGTACTACTACTAGTACTCCTATTACTCAGACTACTACTACTACTACTATTACTACTGCTATTCCTACTCCTATTACTACTTCTACTACTTCTACTACAACTACTAGTACTTCCATTGCTATTATAATTACTAGTACTAGTACTAGTACTGCTACTACAACTACGACTACTACTACTACTACTACTACTACTCTAATAATAATAATAATAATAATAATAATAATAATACGACTACTACTTCTGCTACTACTACTACTACAATTGCTATGACTACTACAACTACTACTATAGCTTCTACAATAATAAATACTACTACTACAAGAGCTACTCCGACAATAACTACTACTCTGACTACTACTACTACTATGACTACTGCAACAACAATAACTACTATTGCTACTACAATAACTACTACTCCTACAATAACTACTCCTACTCCTACTACTACTACTACTACTAATACAACTACTAATACTACTACTACTCCTTCGACTATTACTACTACTCCTACAGCTGCTATTACTATTCCTACAACTATGACTATTACTACAACTACCATAATTAATACATATTCTCCTACTAGTAGTAGTAGGAGTTGCTCTAGGAGTAGGAGTAGTAGTAGGTGTAGTAGTAGTAGTAGCAATTGTTCTAGTAGTAGAAGTAGTTGAAATAGTGGTAGTTGTAATAGTTGTAGTAGTAATAGTTATAGTAGTAGTTATAGTATTAGCAGCAGTTGTAGTAGTTGCTATAGTTGTAGCAGTAGTGGTAGTTGGAGTAGGGGTAGTAGTAGTAGTAGGAGTGGTAAAAGTAGTAGGAGTTGTAGTAGGAGTTGTAGTAGCAATAGTAGCAGGATTAGTTGGAGTAGTAGTAGCATTAGCAGCAGTAGTAGTAGTAATAGTAGTAGAAGTAGTAGCAACAGTAGTTATAGTTGTAGCAGTAGTAGTATAAATCATAGTAGCTGTAGTAGTAGTAGCAGCAGTAGTAGCACCTGTAGTAGTAGCAACAATAGTAGAAGTAGCAGAAGCAGCAAAAGTAGTAGTGATAGTAGAAGTATTCATAGTAGTAGTAGTAGTAGCATAATAGATGGAGTAGTAGTAGTGGCAGTTATAATTTTAGCAATATTATAGTAGTCTTAGTAGTAGTAGTAATAATAGTAGTAATAGTTATCTTAGTAGTAGTAGTAGTAGTATAGTAGTAGTAGGAATGTTTGGAGTAGTAGTATTAGTATGACTACTACTACTACTAGTAATAGTAGTAGGAGCAGAAGTAGCAATTGGAGTAATCGTAATAGTAGTAGTAGTTGTAGTAGTAGTTGGAGTAGTTGCAGTAGTAGTTGGGGTAGTATTCGTAGAAGTCGTAGGAGTGTTGGGAGTAGCAGTAGTAGTAGGAGTAGTTGCAGTAGCAGCAGCAGCAGTAGTAGTAGTTATGGTAATAGGAGTTGTAGTAGTAGTACTAGGTGCAACAGTGTTAGTAGTAGTAGCAGCAGTAGCTCTAGTTTCAGTAATAGTAGAGCAATAGTAGTAGAAGTAGTAGTAGTATTTGTAGCTATTGTAGTAGTAGTTATAGCAATAGAAGTAGCAGTAGGAGTAGCAGTAGGAGTAGGAGTTGGAGGACTAGTAGTAGTAGTAGTAGTAGTAGTACTGGTAGTAGTAGTTGTTGTTGTTGTAGTAGTAGTAGTAGTAGTATTAGCACTGGTAGTTGTAGTAGTAGTAGTAAGAGGAGGAGTAGTAGAAGTGGTAGTAGTAGTTGTTGTAGGAGGAGTAGTAGTAGTAGTGTTAGTAGTAGTTGTGATATTAGTAGTAGTAGTCATAGCAGAAGTAGTAGTGGTGGTGGTAGTAGTAGTAGCAATAATAGGACTAGTAATAGCAAAAGTAGTAGCAGCACTAGAAGTCGTAGTAGTAGTTATAGTCATGGTAGGAGTAGTTATAGTAGTAGTAGTATTAGTAGTAGTCGTAGTATTAGTTGTTGTAATAGTAGTAGTTGTTGGAGTAGTAGTACTGCTTGTAGTAGTAGTTGTAGTAGTAGTGTAGTTATAGTAGCAACAGCAGCAGCAGTAGTAGTAGTGGTGGTGGTGGTGGTGGTGGTAGTAGTAGTACTAATAGTAGTAGTAGTAGTAGAAGTAGTAGTAGCAGTAGTAAAAGTAATAGCGGCAGTAGTGGTAGTAGTAGTATTCGTAGTGGTAGTAGTAGTACTAGTACTAGTAGTACTTGTAGTAGCAGAAGTAGCAGTGGTAGTAGTAGTAGTAGTAGTAGTCATAGTAGTAGTAGTAGTAGTCGTGGTAGGAGTAGTTATAATAGTAGTAGTTGTTGTTGTAGTAGTATTATTAGTAGTAGTAATACTACTAGTTGTTGTTGGAGTACTAATATGCTAGTAGTAGTTGTTGTTGCAGTTGGGTAGTTATAGTAGTAGCAGCAGTAGTATTAGAGGTAGTAGTAGTAGTTGTTGTAGTTGTAGTAGTACTAGTAGCAGTAGTAGGAGTGGTAACAATAGTACTAGTAGAAGAAGGACCAGTTGTAGCAATAGTAGTAGCAGTAGCAGAAGTAGCAGTAGTTGTCATAGTAGTAGTAGTAGTAGTAGTAGCAGTTGTTGTAGTAGAAGAAGGAGCGACAATAGTAGTAGTACTAGTAATAGCAGAAGTCCAACTTGCAGTAACAATAGTAGTAGTATAGGTAGTAGTATTAGTAGTAGCAGTAGTAGTTGTGGTAGTGGTAGTAGTGGTAATAGGAGTAGTTGTAGTAGTTGTGGTTGTAATAGAGGTAGTAGTAATCATAGAGGTATTAGCAGTAGTAGTGGTAGTAGTAGGAGGAGTTGTAATGGCAGTAGTAGAAGTAGTAGTGGTAGTAATCATAGTCATAGTAGTAGCAGGAGAAGTAGTAGTAGTAGTTGTTGTTGTTGTTGTAATCATAGTAGTAGCAGCAGTAGTAGTAACAGTAGCTGTGGTAGCAGAAGCAATAGTAGTTGTTTAGCAGAAGTAGTAGCATTAGTACGAGTAGTAGTAGTGGTAGTTTTAATAGTAGTGGAGGTAATAGTAGTTGTTGTAGTAGTAGTAGTAGCGGCAGCTATAGTAGTAGTAGTGATGGTGGTAGTAGAAGTAGTTGTTGTTGTAAATGTGGTAGTACTAGTAGTTGTAGTGGAAGTAGTAGCAAGAGGTGCATGACGAAAAGGAGCAGTATTAGTTATAACATTAGTAGTAGTAGTAATAGTAGTAGTAATAGGAGTTGTAGTAGTAGTAGTAGGAGTTGTAGTAGGTGTAACAATAGAAGTAGTAGCAGTAGTAGCAGTAATTGTAGAAGCTTTAGTAGCATTAGTAGTAGTACTCGTAGTAGCAGCATTAGTAGTAGAAGCAGTAGTAGTAGAAATATTATAAATATCATTAGTAGTGGTAGTGGTAGTTGTAGCAGCAGTAGTTATTGTTGTAGTAGTAGTAGTTGTAGTAGTAATAGCAGTTGTAGTAAGAGTATTACTCATAGTAGTAGTACCAGTAGTAACAGCAATAGTAGTATTGTAGTAGTAGTACAAGTAGTAGTTGTAGTAGCAGTAGTAGTAGTAAAAGGTGTAGCAGTAGTAAATGTGGAAGTATTAGTTGGAGTAGCAATAGTAGTAGCAGTAGTTATAGTAGCAGCATTAGTAGTCGTAAAAGTTGCAGGAGTAGTAGTAGTAGTGGTAGTAGCAGTAGTAGTTATAGTAGAAGTAGTAGCCAGAGAAGCTACTATAGTAGTAGTTGTTGTAGTAGTATAAGTAGTAGTAGAAGGAGAAGTAGTAGTAGTAGCTGAAGTTGCAGTTGCAGTTGCAGTAGTAGTAGTAGTATCAGTTGTAGTAGTAGTAGTAGTAGTAGCAACTGTAGTAATTACAGTAGTAGCTGAAGCAGTAGCCACCGGAGCAGCATAGGTAGAAGTACTAGTCATAGTTGTTATTGCAATAGTAGCAGTAGTAACAATAGTAGCAGTAGTAGTTGTAATAGTAATATACGTAGCAGTAGTTCAAGTAGCACTTGTACTAGTAGTCGTAATAATAGTAATAGAAATAGTAGCAATAGGAGTAGCAGTAGCACTAGTAGTAGAAGTAGTAGTAGTAGCACTAATAGTTATAGTAGTAGAATTAGTAGCAATAGTAGTTGTAGTATTTGCAGTAGTAGGAGAAGTAGTAGGAGTAGTAGAAACAATAGTAGTAGTAGTAGGAGGAGGAGGAGGAGGAGGATGAGTAGACGCCAATGTTGAAATGGCAGTAGTAATACTAGTAGTAGTCGAAGGGGTAGTAGTAGTAGTAGCAATAGTTGTAATAGTAGTAGCAGCAGCAGTAGCTATTGTAGTAGTAGTAGCAGTACTAATAATAGTGGTAGTAGGAGTAGTAGTAGTGGCTGTAGTAATAGTAGTAGCGGACGAATAGTAGTAGTAGTAGTAGGAGCTGTAGTAGCAATAGTAGCATTAGTAGTAGTAGTTGTTGTTGTTTCCATTGTAGAAGAAGTAGCAGTTGTAGTAGCAGTAGTAGTTGTTGTTGTTGCTGTAATAGTCATAGTAGTAGTTGCTATTGTTGTTGTTGTTCTTGTTGTTGTAGTTGGAGTAGTCATAGCAATAGTAGTAGCTTGAGTGGTAATTGTATTCATAGTAGTAGCAGCAGCAGTAGTAGTAGTAGTAGTTGTTACTGTAGTAGTTGGAGTAGCCATAGCAGTAGTAGTAGCTTGAGTGGTAATTGCATTCATAGCAGTAGCAGCAGTAGTAGCAATAGTAGTAGAAGCAGTAGTTGTAGCAGCAGTAGCTGTAGTATTAGTCGTAGTGTTAGTAGTAGTAGTAGAAGGAGGAGGACTAGCAGTAGCTATAGTAGTAGTAGTACTTGTAATAATACTAGTCGTAGTACTTGTAGTAGCAGTAATCGTCGTAGTACTTGTACTAGTAATAGTCGTCGTAGTACTTGTAGTAGTAGTAGTCATCGTAGTAGTAGTAGTAGTATTAGTACCAAAAGTAGTAGTAATAGTATTAGTAGTAGTAGCAGCAGCAGCAGCAGCAGCAGTAGTAGTAGTAGTAGTAGTAGTAGTAGTAGTAGGACTAATAGTAGTAGTAGTAGTTGAGGTAGTGGTAGTAGTAGTAGCAGTTGTAGCAACAGCAGCTGCATTAGTAGCAGTAGTGGTAGGAGAAAAAGTTATAGGAGTAGTAGTTGCTTTAGTAGTAACAATAGGAGTAGTAGTAGTCGATGGAAGACTAGAACTAGTAGTAGTTAGAGTAGTAGGAGTAGGCGTAGTAGTAGCAATAGTCGGTGTAGGAGTAGTAGTAGTAGTAGTAGTAGTAGTAGTAGTAGGAGCAGGATTAGTAGTAGTAGTCGTAATTTCTATTGAAGTAGAAGTAGTATTAGTAGTAGTATTTTTAGTCGTTGTAGTATTAGTTGCAGTAGTATTAGTAGTAATAGTAAGACTAGGGGTGGGAGTAATAGTAATTGGAGCAGTGGTAGTAGTAATAGTAGTAGTGGTAGCAGTAGGAGTTGGAGGAGTAGTAGCAGTTAAACAAGCTATAGAAGTAGTAGCAGTAATAGCAGCTGCAATACTAATAGTTGTGGTAGTAGCAGTAGCAGTACTAGTAGTAGTAGTAGTAGCAAGAGCAGTAGTAGTAGCTGTACTACTACTAGTAGTAGTAGCAATAGCAGCAATAGTGATACTAGTAGTAGAAGTAGTAGCAGTAATAGTGCGAGTAGTAGTAGTTGTAGTTGTTGGAGGAGTTGCAGGAGTAGGAGTTGGAGTAGGAGTGGCAGTACGAGTTGTTGTAGTAGTAGTAGTACTGCTAATAGGAGTAGTAGTAGTTGCAATACCAAAAGTTGGAGCAGTAGTAGTAGTAGTAGTAGTTGAAGAAGTAGTAGTAGTAGTAGTAGTAGTTGCAGTAGTTGCAGTAGTCGTAGTAGCAGTAGCAGTTCTAGTTGTAGTAGTAGCAGTAGAAGTAGTTGTGGTAGTAGTTGTAGTAGTAGTAATACAAATAGTAGTAGTAGTTGTTGTTGTAGTAGTAATGGGAGTAGGTGTAGGAGTAGGGGAAGTAGGAGGAGTAGTAGTAGTAGTAATAGTAGTAGTAGGAGTAGTAGTAGTAGGTGGAGGAGGTGTAGAACAAGTAGCAATGGAAGTAGTAGTAGTTGTAATAGTAATAGCAAAAGAAGTAGTACCAATTGTGGCAGTAGTCATAGTGGTAGTAGAGGTAGTAGTAGTAGTAGCTGTAGTAATCGCAATAATAGGAGTAGTAGTAGTTGTTGTAGTAGTAGAGTAGTAGTTGCAATAGTAGTATTAAAAATAGTAGTAGTAGTGGTGGTGGCAGCAGCTGTAGTAGAAGCAGTAGTAGCAAAAGCAGTAGTAGTAGTGCTAGTAGTATTAGTAGTAGAAGTAGTAGTAGGATGAGTAGGGGTAGTAGTTCTAGTAGTAGAAGTAGTTGCCGTAGTAGTAGTAGTAGTAGCAGTAGTAGCAGTGGTTTTTATTGTAGTGGAAGTAGTAGGAGTAGTAGTAGTTTTAGTAGTAAAAGCATTAGTAGAAGTAGTTGTATTAGTAGTCGTTGTAGTAGTAGTAGTAGCACTAGTGGTAGTAGTAGAAGTAGAAGTAGTAGTACTAGTATTAGTAGTAGTAGTGGTAGTGGTAGTAGTAGTAGTGGTAGTAGTAGTTGTAGTAGTAGCGGTAGTAGTAGTAGTAGTAGTAGTTGTTGTTGTTATTGTTGTTGTTGTTGTTGCTATAATAGTAGTATTAGTTGTAATAGCAGATGTAGTTGTTGTCATAGTTGGAATAGTAGTTGTAGAAGTAGTAGTAATTGTAGTAGTAGCAATAGTACTAGTAATAGTAGTTGTAGTTGTAGTAGTGGTTGCAGTAGTTGTTGTAATAGTAATAGTAGTAGTAGTATTAGTAGTATTAGAAGTATTAGTCATAGAAGTAGTCGTAGATGTAGAAGTAGGAGTAGGAGTTGGAGTAGGAGTAGGAATAGTAGTAGTAGTAGTAGTAGTAGTGCTAGCAATAGTATGAGTAGGAGTAGAAGTAGGAGTATGAGTAGTAGTAGCAATAGCGGGAGTAGGAGTAGTTGTAGTATTGGCAGGAGCCCGAGTAGGAGTAGTAGTAGTAGTTGTTGTTGTTGTAGCAGTAGTTGTAGCGGTAGTCGTATTAGTTGTAATAGTAAGTGTAGGAGTAGGAGTAGTAGTAATTGGAGCAGTGGTAGTTGTAGTAGTTGTAGGAGTAGCAGTAGTAGTAGGAATTGGAGTTCGAGTAGTAGCAGTAGCAGTAGTAGTACTAGTAGTAGTTGTAGTAGCAATGGAATAGTAGTGGTAATAGTAGTAACAGTAGTAATATTAGTTGCAGTAGAAGTAGTAGTGGTAGTAGTAGTCTTCGCTGT
>RXID01015899.1:0-5000 GCA_005019695.1 Trichopus zeylanicus subsp. travancoricus
CTACTACTACTACTACTACCGCAACTACTACGACTACTAAGACTACTATTACTAGCATTATTACTAATTCTGCTACTACTGCAACAGTGACTACTGCTACTTCCCCTATCTCTACTCCTGCTACTACTACTACTGCTACTACTATTTCTCCTACGGCTACTACTACTACTATTACTGCTACTTTGATTACAGCAACTATAGCTACTACTATGACTAATAGTACAACTACTACTGCTACTCCGACTACTACTACTACTACTATTGCTGATGCAACAACTACAATTGCTATTACAACAACTACTACTTTTAGAACTACTACTTCTACTACTACTACTACTACTACTACTACTACTACTACTATTACTTTTACTACTGCTGCTGCTGCTACTACCACTACAATTATTACTACCACTACTGCTACTGCTGCTGCTAATATTACTATTACTACTACGATTGCCATTATCACTACTATTACTACTACTATTATTACTACTACAATTACTATTACTATTACTACTATTATTACAACTCCTGCTACTATTAGTACTACATCTTCGACAACTACTACCTCGGCGACTACTACTGCTACTGTTACTACTACTATTACTGCTACTACTACTACTTCGGTGACTACTACTACTACTCTTAATACTACTATTACTACTACTACTACTACTATTATTGCAATGACTACTTCTGCCGCTACTACAACTACTACTACAACTATTGCAACTACTACAATTGGTTCAACTACAACTACTGTTACTAATAGTACTTCTACTTCAACTGCTACTACGACTATAGCTGCTACTACTACTACTAGTACTATTATTGGAACTACTGCTACTATATCTAGTACAACACTGCTACTTCTACTACTGTTGCTGCTACTACTGCTCCTACTAGACCTGCAACTACAACAACTACTACTACTTCTGCTGCTACTACTACTACAACAATAACTATTATATCTACTGCGGCTACTACTACTACCACTACTACTACTGGAACTACTACTACTACTGCTACTATTTCTACTACTTCTGCTACTACTACATCTCCTACTAGTACTACTACTTCTACTACTGCTACTACCACTACCACTGCTTGTACTACTACTCTTATTAGCACTACTACTACTACTTATTCTACAACAACTACTACTTCTAGGACTACCACTACTAGTACTAGTGCTATCACTGTTGCTACTACTACTACTTCTACGACTACTGCTACAAAAACTACTACAACTACTACCAATTCTACTACTTCTGCTACAACTACTACTACGATGACTACTGCAACTGCTACTACTTTCACTACAACTACTCCTACTGTAGCTACTACTGCCACTGCTACTGTTGCTGCTACTGCTGCTACAACTGCTATTGATAGTACTACTGCTACTACGTCTACTACTGTTGTACTACTACTGCTACTACTACTACTGCTGCTGCTACTACTACCACTGTTGTTGCTGCTTTTACTGCTAGTACTACTGCTACTGGTGCTACGGTTAATACTACAACTACTGCTTCTAGTACTGCTATAGCTACTATAGGTGTTACTGCTACTAGAACTACTTCTACTACCTCCGCTTCTACTGCTTCTACTGCAACAACAACCACTACAACGCCTACTACTACTACTACTACTTCTGTAACTAGTACTATTACTACTTCTGCTACTACTGCTACAACCCCAACTATTAGTTCTACTATTGCAACTACTGTTGCTGCTGCTACTACTACTACTACAACCACTACTATTAATACTACTACTTCTACTACAGCTACTACTCCTACTACTAATTCTACTACTATGACTACTACTATTACCACTGCAATTGCTACTACTTCTATTACTCCTCCTACTACTACTTCTACTGCTACTTCTACTACTGCTGCTACTCATACTACTTCTACAAAAACTTTTACAACTTCTATACTAGCACTACTGCTACTAATTATGCTACTACTCTTACTACTTCTAATACTACTGCTAATACTACAAATACTGCTATGACTACTACTACTCCTCCTCCTCCTCCTCGTACTACTACTATTGGTACTACTATTGCTACTATTACCACTACATTGACTACCAATACTCATACTACTACCCCTACTCCAACTTCTACTACTACGACTACTACTACTACCACTACTACTACTACTACTACTACTATTATTACAACTACTTCTATTACTACTACCACTACTACTACTGCTACTGCTACTACCGCTACACCAACTACTTTAACTACTGTTACTACTACCACTACTACTACTGCTACTACTGCTGCTGCTACAACTACTAAACCTACTGCTTCCATTATAGCAACTACTACTACTACTTCTTTAGCTACTCCGACAACTAATACAAATACAACTGCTGCAACTACAACTACTATACGATCACTTCTACTACTAATACTTCTACTACAATGGCTACTACTACTACTGCTTCTACCACTATTGCTTCTACTACTATTACTACGGCTGCTGCTACTGCTACTATCGCTATTGCCTCAACTACTACTCCTACTACTCCTACTATTACTATTGTTGCCGTTGCTAATACTACCACTACAACAACAACTACTACTATTGTTACTCATACAACTGCTGCTGCTATTACTATTGCTACTACCACTGGTGCTGGTACTACTGCTACTTCTTTTAATACTACTTGTACTACAACTACTATTATTGCTACTGCTACTTCTACTTTTACTACTACTACAGATACACCAACTACTACTACTACTGCCACTACTGCTGCTACTACTACTTCTACTACTGCTTCTTGTAATACTACTTGTACTACTACTAGTATTGCTACTGCTACTACTTCTGCTACCCCTACCACTATTAAAACTACTGTTGCTACTACTACTACTACTACTATAGCTACTAATGCCACTACTATTGTTGCTGCTACTGCTACTAATACTACTATAACAATAATTACTACTAATACTACTACTACTACTGCTACTAATACTTCTACTACTACTACAACTGCTACTACTGATACTTGTACTACAGTTATTACAACTGCACATACTACTACAACTACTATTACCGCTGCTACTACTAACACTACTACTACTACTACTGCTCTAACTTCTGCTATTATTACTACAATAACTACTTCTGCTAATGTTACTACTACTACTACTACTACTATTGCTACTACTTCTACAATTGCTACTATTGCTACTTCGGGTACTACTACTACTACTACTATTACTTCCACAACTGCTACTACTGGCACTTCGGATACTATTGGAAATGGTAGTACTGCTACTGCTGCTGCTGTTGCTATTTTGGGTACAATTACTCCTACTCCCACTACTACTACTACTACTACTACTACTACAACCACTACTACTTCAAAATCTACAATTGCTACCTCGGGCACTACTACCATTGCTCCCATTGCTACTACCACTACTACTGCAACTGCTACTTCTCCTCCTACTACTACTCCTACTACCACTATTACTACTTCTATAACTACAACCACTACTACCATTACTACTACTACTACTTTGACTAATGCTAGTACAACTACTGCTACTACTACTACTACTACTAATACTACTAGTACAACAACTGCTACTATTACTACAAATACTTCTACTACTACTAGTACTACTACTGCTACTACAGCTGGTGCTGCTATTGCTACTACTACTACTAATACTTCTACTACTACAAATTCTACCACTATAGCTAGGATGATTGCTGCTACTACTTCTATTATGACTACTTCTACTACGTCGACTTCTACAACTACTACAACGTCTACAACAACAACAACAACAACAATAACTACTACTACTACTACTACTACAACTACTAATATTACAACAACGGCCACTACTTCTACTCCTAGTACTGCTTCTGCTACAACAAGTGCTTCATCCACTACTGTTACTGCTACTACTACTACTACTACTACTACTACTACTACAACTGCTTCTACTACTACTACTACAACTACTACTACTAGTACTACCACTACTACGTTTACCACTACTACTACTACTCCTATTACTACTACTACTGCTACTACTACTATAGCTATAGCTTCAGCTATTGTTGCTGCATCAACTTCTGCTACTGCTACTACTACTGTAGCTACTTCTACCATCACAACTATTGCTACTACTGCTATTGCTGCTGCTATAGCTACTACTACTGCTGCTACTGCTACTATCAGTACTACTACTACTACTACTAGTGCTACTGCTGTTGTTGCTACTACTACTACTGCTGCTACTACTACTACTTCTACTACTACTACTACTTCTACTACTACTACTACTTCTACTACTATTACTACTTCTACTACTATTACAACTACTATGGCTCCTACTACTACTGCTACTACTACTACTATGACTACTACTACTACTACTGCTACTTCTACCACAACTGCTATTACTACTTCTTCTAGTACTACTACTTCAACTACTACTATAACTACTAACACTAAAATGTCTACTCCTTCTACTACTACTACAACTACTACAACTACTCATACTACTACTTCTCCTCTTAACCCACCTAAAACTTTTGTGACTACCTACTACTCCTAACACTCCCGCAACTTCTACAACTACAACTCCTACTACTACTACTGCTGCTGCTGCTGCTACAATGACTAGTACTACTACTCTACTACTACTACTATTATGACTACTTCTACTACTACTACTACCCTTACCATTCAGACTACTACTACTACTACTTGTACTAATACTACTACTCCAAACACTCCTACTAGTACTACTACTACAAGTACTGCTACTACTAGTACTAATACTACTACTACTACTGCTATTGCCATGCTGCTACTACTACTACTACAACTACTTCTACTACTAGTCCAGCTACTACTACTACTAATGCTACTTCTACTACTACTACTACTACTACTACTACTACTACTGCAACTTCTACTACTACTACTACTGCTACTACTATTTC
>RXID01015899.1:10000-29874 GCA_005019695.1 Trichopus zeylanicus subsp. travancoricus
GTAGTACTTGTAGTGGTTGTATTAGACATAGCATCCGTAGTAGTACTAGAAGTAGTAGCAAAAGTCACAGCGGTATCTGTAGTACAAGTAGTAGTAGTAGTTGGTGAAGTAGTCACAGCTGAATTAGTAGGAGTAACAACTATAGTAGTAGTAGTAGCAGTAGCTGTAGTAGTTGTGGTGGTAGTAGTCATAATAGTAGGAGCAATAGCAGTTGTTATCATAGTAGTAGTAGTAGTGGGTGTTCTAGTAGCAGTAGTAGTTATTGTTGGAGCGGTATTAGTAGAAGTTGTAGTAGCAGCAATCAAAATAGTAGCAGAAGTAGCAGTAGCCGAAGTAGTTGGAGTGGAAGTAGTAGGAGTAGTTTCAGTAGTTGGGGAAGTAGTAGTAGTAGTAGTAGAAGTGATAGCAGCAGTAGTAGTAGCTGTTGTAGTAGCAATAGTAGGAGAAGTAGGAGAAGTGCTAGTAGTAGTAGTGGTAGCAGTAGTAGCAAATGTAATAGCAATAATAGTAGTAGAAGTAGAAGGAGAAGTAGTATTAGTTACAGTAGATATAGTTGCAACATTAGTAGCAGTCAGAGTTGTGGTTGCAATAGTAGTAGTAGTAATAGCAGTAGTAGTGGTAGTAGATGCAACAGTAGCTGTGGCAACAATAGTAGTATTAGCTGTAGCCTCAGTAATAGCAGTAGCAGAATTACTAGTAGTTGTAGTAGTAGTAGTTGTTGTAGTAATAGCAGTAGTGTTAGTAGTAGTAGTAGTAGGAGTAGTAATAGTAATAGTAGTGGTAGTTATAGTATTAGCAATAATAGTAGTAGCAATAGGAGTAGTATTAGCAATAATAGTAGTAGCAGTAGCAGTAGTAGTTATAGTTGTAGTAGTAGCAGTAGTAGTAATAGTAGTAGTAGTTATAGTATTAGTAGCAGTAGCAGTAGTCTTAGAAGTAGTATTAGTTATAGTAGTAGTAGTAGTTATAATATTAGTAGTAGTAGCAGTTGTAATAGTGGTGGTAGTAGTAGTAGTAGTATTAGTAGTAGCAGTTGTTATTGTAGCAGCAGTAGCAGTTGTAGCAGTAGTAGTAGAAGAAGAAGAAGAAGAAGTAGTAGTAGTAGTAGTAGTAGTAGTAATAGTAGTAGCAGAAGAAGTAATCCTAGAAGTAGTAGTCGTAGTAGTGGTAGTAGTTATTATTGTTGTTTAAGTAATAGTAATAGAAGTAGCATCAGTATTAGTAGTAGTAGTAATAAAGGTTGTAGCATAGTAGTAGTGGCAGCAGTAGTATTGGTTAGAGTAGTAGCAGTAGTAGTAGTTGTAGTAGTAGTAGTTGGAGCAGTAGTAGCAGTAGTAGTGCTAGCATTAGTAGTAGTTGTAGCAGTAGCATCAGTAGCAGTAGTAGCAATAATTATAGTAGTAGTAGTAATAATTGTAGGTGTAGTCAAAATAGTAGTAGAAGTAGAAGTAGTAAAAGTACTAGTAGTAGTCATTGTAGCTAAAGCTGTAGTAGCCGTCATCAAAGCTAGTGTAGTAGTAGATACCATGCCGATAGTTGTAGTTGCAGTACGAGTAGTAGGAGAAGTAGTAGTTGTAACAGCAATAGTTGTAGTAGTAGTAGTAGTTGCAGGAGTAGAAGTAGTAGTAGGAGAAGTAGTACGACTAATGATACCAATAGTTACTATTGAATAAACTTTAGTATTAGTAGTAGCAGCCGTAGCGATAGGAGTAGAAGTAGAAGTAGTAGTACTAGTAGCAGCAGCAGCTGTAGTAGTATTAATAGGAGTAGTAGAAGTAGGAGTAGTAGTAGTAGTGGGAGTTGTTGCAGCAGTAGCTGTAGTAGTAGCAGAAGTAGTAGTAGCGGTGGTGGTGGCGGTAGTAATTATAGTAGTAGTCGCATTAGTAGTTATTATTGTAGTAATACTAGTAGTAGTAGTTAGAATAGCATAAGTAGTAGTAGTGGCAGTAGAAGTAGTAGCAGTAGTAGTGGTAATAGTAGCAGCAACAGTAGTAGTAGAGGAAGTAGTAGTTATAGGAGAAGTTATAGTTGTAGTAGAAGTAGTAATTGTAGCATCTATAGTAGTAATAGTGGTAGTAGGAGTAGCTGTAGCAGCTGCAGCAGTAGTAGTACTAATAGTGGTAGTACCAGTAGTAGTAGCTATGGTAGTAGTATGAGAAGTAGAAGTAGAAGCAGAAGCATTTTTTGAAGTAGAAGTAATAGAAGTTGTAGTTGTACTGGAAGTTGTAGTTATAGCACAAGTTGTAGTAGTTGTATAGTAGCTGTACTAGCAGCATTCGCCGTAATAGTAGTAGCAGCAGTAGCAGCAGAAGTAGTAGTGGAAGTAGTACTTGTAGTAGTTGTAGTAGTCATAGCATCCATTGTAGGAGTAGAAGTAGTAGCGGAGATCATAGTGGTAGTAAGTAGTAGTAGTAGTTTGAGTAGTATCAGCTGATAAAGCAGTGGTTGTAGTAGTAGGAGTAACAACAGCAGTAATAGTAGTATAACTAGTAGTAGTAGTTATAGTAGTTATAGTATTAGTAGTACTAGTTGAGGGAGTAGTAGTAGTTGTCGCAGGGCTACAGTAGTTGTGGTAGTTGTAGTCATAGTAGTAGGAGCAGTAGCAGTTGTTGTCATAGTAGCTATAGCAGTGGGAGCTCTAGTGGCAGTAGTAATAGTAGTTGGAGTGGTATTAGTAGAAGTTGTAGTAGCAGTAATTGTAGTAGTAGTAGAAGTAGTTGTAGCTGAAGTAGTAGGAGTAGAAGTAGTAGTAGTAGTTTTAGTAGTCGGAGTAGTAGCAGCAGTTGTTGTAGCAACAGTAGTAGTAGAAGTAATAGCAGCATCAGTGGTAGCTATCGTACTAGCAGCAGTAGGAGAAGTTGGAGAAGTACTAGTAGTAGGAGTTGTAGCAGTAGCAAAAGCAGTAGTTGTATCAGTAGTAGTCGTATTAGTGGTAGCAGTAGTAGCAGAAGCAATAGCAATAATAGTAGTAGAAATAGTAGGAGAAGTATTAGTAGTGGCAATAGATGTAGTGTCGGCATTAGTAGCAGTCGCGACTGTTGTTGTTATAGTAGTAGTAGCAGTAACAATAGTAGTGGTAGTAGAAGCAGCAACAATAGTATCAGCAATAGTAGTAGTAGTATTAGCGGCTGTATTAGCAGCAGCAGCAGTATTAGTAGTTGTTGTAGAAGGAGATGTAGCAGTAGTGGTACTAATAGTAGTAGTATTAATAGTAGCAGTAGTAGCAGCAGTAGTAGTAATAATAGCAATAGTAGCAATAGTAGTATTAGTAGTAGCAGTAGGAGCAGTACTAGTAGTCATAGTAGTAGTGGTAGTTATAGTAGTAGTTGTTGTAGTCGTAGTCCTAGAAGTATTAGTAGTAGTCATAGTAGTAGTGGTTATAGTAGTAGCAGTAGTAGTAAGTAGTAGTGTAGTAGTAGTAGTAGTAGTAGTAGTAGTAGTAGTACAGTAGTAGCAGTATTAGTAGTAATAGTTATTGTTGTTTGTAATGACAGTAGCAATTGGTAGTAGTAGTAGTAGTAGTAGTATAGTAGTATAGTAGTAGTAGTAGTAGTAATAGTAGTAGTAACAGTAGTAGCAAAAGTAGTGGTTCTAGCAATAGTGGTCATAGTAGTAGTTGTTGTAGTAGAAGTAGTAGCAGCATTAGTAGTAGTAGTAGTAGTTGTTGTTGTTGTAATACAAGTTGTTGCAGTTGTAGTAGTGGCAGCAGTAGTATTAGTGGGAGTAGTAGTAGTATTAGTACTAGCAACAGCAGAAGTAGTAGTAGCAGCAGTAGTAATAATAGTTGTAGCAGCAGTTGGAGCAGCAGCAGCAGCAGTACTAGTTGTAGCAGTAGTATCAGAGTAGTGGTAGCAATAGTAGTAGTTGTAGTAGTAGCATTACTAGTAGTAGTGGCAATAATTGCAATAGTAGCAGTAGTAATAGTAGGTGTAGTCAAAGTAGTAGCAGAAGTAGTAGTAGCAATAGTCATAGTAATTATCGTAGTAGCAAAAGTAGTAGTAGCAGTCATAGAAGCTGTATTAGCATTAGATACCATACAGATAGTTGTCACAGTAGTAGTAGTATTAGGGGAAGTAGTAGTAGTAGCTGCTATTGCTGTAGTAGTAGTAGTTATAGTTACAGGAGTAGAAGTAGTTGTACTAGAAGTAGTAGTAGCAGTAGCAGTGGTAACAGAAGTAGTACTAGCAATGGTACCAATAGTTGCTATTGAATCAGTAGTAGTAGTAGCAATAGCAGCAGAAGTAGTAGCAATGAAAGTAATAGAAGTAGTAGTAGTAGCAGAAGTTGTCACAGTAGTACTAGAAGTAGTTGTAGTAGGGGTAGTAATAGTAGTTGTTGCAATACTAGTAGTATTAGTATTAGTAGCCGCATTTGTAGCAGTAGTAACAGTAGTAGTTGTTATCGTAGCAATAGCACTAGTAGTGATAGTTGTTGCAGTTATAGTAGTAGTAGTAGTAGTAGCAGCAGTAGTAGCAATAGTGGCAGTAGTATTAGTAGTAGTAGTAGAAGGAAGAGTAGTAGTAGCAGTGGTAGTAGAAATAGTAGTAGCAGTTGCAACAATAGTTGCAGTAGTAGCAGAAGTAGTGGTAATAGTACTTGTAGTAGTAGTCGCAATAGTAGTTGTAGTTGTAGTAGCAACGGTAGTAGTAGTAGTAGTAGTAGCAGCAGCAGCAGTTGTAGTAGAAGTAGTAGAAGTAGCAAAAGTTGTAGTTGTAGTTGAAGTAGTAATAATAGCATCTGTAGTAGTAGTAGTGGTAGTAGTAGTAGTAGCAGTAGTGGTAGTAGCAATAGTAGTAGCACGGTAGTAGTAGCAGAAGTAATAGTAGAAGCAGTAGCAGTAGTTAAAGTAGAAATAGTAGTTGTTGTACTTGTTGTAGAAGTTATAGTTATAGCATAAGTTGCAATAGTTGTAGTTATAGCAGTACCTATAGAAGTCACAATAATAGTATAAGCAACATTAGCAGCAGAAGTTGTAGCCAAAGTAGTGCTTGTAGTAGTTGCAGTAGTCATAGCATTTGTAGTAGTAGTAGAAGTAGTAGCAAAGGTCATAGTGGTAGTCGAAGTAGAAGTAGTAGCAATAGAAGTAGTTGTTGTAGTAATAGGAGTAACAATAGTAGTAGTAGTAGTAGAAGTAGTAGTAGTAGTTGTAGTAGTTGGAGTATCAGTAGTACCAGTTGAGATAGTAGTTGTAGTAGTAGCAGGGGCTACAATAGTTGTGGTAGTAGTTGTCATAGTAGTAGGAGTAGTAGCAGTTATTATCATAGTAGATGTAACAGTGGGAGTTCTAGTAGCAATAGTAGAAGTTGGAGAGATATTAATAGAAGTTGTAGTAGCAACAATCGTAGTAGTAGCAAAAGAAGCAATAACCGAAAAGAAGCAATAACCGAAGTAGTAAGAGTAGAAGTAGTAGTAGTAGTTTTAGTAGTCAGGGTAGTAGTGGCAGTATTTGTAGCAACAGTAGTATCCAAAGTTGTAGTAGTAGTAGTAGTAGCTGTTGTAGTAGCAGTAGTAGGAGAAGTAGGAGTAGTAGTAGTTGTTGTAGCAGTAGCAATAGTAGTAGCAATAGTTATAGCAGTAGAAGTAGGAGTGGTAGCAGTAGCAGCAGAAGCAATAGTAGTTACAGTAGTATAAGTAGTAGGAGAAGTAGTGGTAGTAGCAGTATATTTAGTGGCAGCATTAGTAACAATCACAAATATAGTAGTAATAGCAGCAGTAGTAGTAGCAGCAATAGTAGTGGTAGTAGAAGCACCAGAAGCAGTAGTAGCAACAGTAGTAGTAATATTAGCAGCATCATCAACTGTAGTAACAGCAGTAGTAGTATTAGTAGTAGTTGTAGTAGGAGAAGTTGTAGTATTAGTAGTAGCAGTAGTAGCTGTAGTTGTAGTAATTGTAACAGTTGTAGTGGTAGTAGTATTAGTAATAGCAGTAGTAATAGTAGTAGTAGTAGTTGTAGTAGCTATAGTAGTAATAGTAGTAGCAGTAGTCTTAGAAGTAGAAGTAGTAGTTATAGTAGTAGTAGTAGTATTTATAGTAGTTGTACTACTTATAGAAGTAGTAGTGGTAGTAGTAGTTCTAGTAGTAGTTGTAGTAGTATTAGCAGAAGTAGTGGTTGTTGTTGTAGCAACAGTAGCAGTTGTAGCTGTAGTAATAGTTGTAGTTGTAGTAGTAGTATTAATAGTAGTAGTAGAAGTAGTAGTCCTAGCAGAAGTAGTCGTAGTAGTAGTTATTATAGTAGAAGTAATAGTGGTAGAAGTAGCAGCAGGATTAGTAATAGTAGTTGTAGTGGTAGTAGTTGTAATACAAGTTGTAGCAATAGTAGTAGAGGCAGCTGTAATATTAGTAGGAGTAGCAGTAGTAGTAGCTGTAGCTGCAGCAACAGTAGTACTTGTAGTAGTAGTAGTAATAATTACTATAGTAGTAGTTGGGGCAGTAGTAGTAGCAGTAGTAGTGGTAGCATTTGTAGTAGTAGTAGCAGTAGCATAGTAGTAGTAGTAGCAATAATTGTAGTAGAAGTAGTTGCAACAGTAGGTGTAGTCGAAGTCACAACAGAAGTAGTTGTAGTAGTAGCAGTAGTAGTAGTTGTGGTAGTAGAAGCAGTAGTAGTAATCGTAGAAGCTATATTAGTAGTAGTTACCATACTGATAGTCGTAGCAGCAGTAGTAGTAGTAGCAGTGGTAGTAGTAGCAGCAGTTGTTGTAGTCGTAGTTATTGTAGTTGCAGAAGTAGAAGTAGTAGTAGTAGCAGCATTGGTAGCAAAAGTAGTACGAGTAATGGTAGCAATAGTTGCTGTTGAATCAGTAGTAGTAGTAGCAATAGCAGCAGTAGCAATAGTAGCAGAAGTAGTAGCAATGAAAGTAGTAGAAGTAGCAGTTGCAGTAATAGCAGTAGTGGTAGCGAGGAGAAGTAGTAATAGTAGTTATGGCAGTATTAGTAGTATTAGTAGTAGTAGCTACATTAGTCACACTTGTAGCAGTACTAGTTGTTGTTGTAGTGGTAGCAGTAGTGGCGATAGCAGTATGGTCATAGTTGAAGTAGTAGTAGTAGCAGAAGTAGTTGTACTTGTAGTAGTGATGGTAGGGTTTGTAGTAGTAGTCACAGTAGTAGTTATAGCCGTAGTAGGCATTGCAGTAGTAGTAGTTGTTGTAGTTGCAGTAGTTGTAGTAGCAGAATTAGTAGCAGTAGGAGATGTAGTAGTAGATGTACCAGTAGTGGTAGTAGCTGTAGTAGTTGTATTAGACGTTAGAGTAGTAGTAGTAGTAGTACAAGTAGTAATAGTGGTTGTAGTAGTAGTGGTAGAAGTTGTAGTCCTAGTAGCAGTAGTTGTAGTTGCAGAATTAGTAGTAGTAGCACTAGAAATAGAAGTAGTAGTAGTAGATGTAGTAGTAGTAGTAGTAGAATTAGTAATAGAAGGAGTAGAAGTAGTAGTAGAAGTAGTAGCAGTAGTAGGAAAAGTAGTAGGAGAAGTAGTAGTAGTAGTAGAAGTAGAAGTAGTACTTGGAGTAGTTGCAGAATTAGTAGTAGTAGTTGTTATTGTTATTGTAATTGTAGCGGTCTTAGTAGCCATAGTAGCAGTTGGAGAATTTGCAGTTGTAGTTGTAGTAGAAGTTGTAGTTGTAGTAGTAGTCATAGTAGTAGTACTAGTAGTAGCGGTAGTTGTAGTAGGAGTAGTAGTAGTAGCAGTAGAAGTAGTAGTAGTTGCAGTAGTAGTAGCAGTAGTAGCAGTTGTAGCAATAGTAGTAGTAGTAGAAGTATAGTAGTAGTAGTACTAGCAGCAGAAGTAATAGTAGTAGCTATAGTAGTAATAGTAGCAACATTATAGTAGTTATTATAGTAGCAGCAGTAGTAGTAGCAGAGGTAAATAGTAGTAGTT
Source organism: Trichopus zeylanicus subsp. travancoricus (assembly GCA_005019695.1). Classification (NCBI taxonomy): domain Eukaryota; kingdom Viridiplantae; phylum Streptophyta; class Magnoliopsida; order Dioscoreales; family Dioscoreaceae; genus Trichopus; species Trichopus zeylanicus. Next base: position 17,871 of record RXID01015899.1, read on the forward strand.
GCAATAGTAATAGCAGCAACATCAGTAGTTGTAGTAGCACTAGCAAAAGATGAAGTATTAGTAGAAGTAGTAGTAGTAATAGTAGTAGTAGTAGTAGTAGTAGCAGCAACAACAACAACTATAGCAGTAGTAGCAGTAGTAGTTTTAGTAGGAGTAGCCATAGTACTAGCAGTCATAGTAGTTGGATTAGTAATTTTAGTAGGAGATGTAGTAGTAGTAGCAGAAGTAGTAGCAGTTGCAATGGTAATATCTGTAGTAGCAGCCGCCGTAGTTATAGTAGTTGCAACAATAGTAGTAGTAGTAGTGGTAGTAGTAGTAGTTATTATTGTTGTGGTAATCGTAGTTGTCATAGCAGTTGTTTTAGTAGTAGTAGCTATAGTAGTTGTAGCAGGAGTAGTAGTACAAACATAGCAGTTGTAGTAATAGTAGTAGTTGCGATAGTAGTAGATTAACTATTAGTCATTGTAGCAGCAGCATTAGTAGCAGTAATAGTAGTATTAGTAGTAGCAATACTAGTGCCAAAAGTAGTAGTCATAGGATAAGTAGTAGTTGTAGCAATAGTAGTAGTAGAAGTAGTGGTAGCTGCAATAGTAGTAGTAATAGTAGTAGTAGTAGTAGTAGTAGTAGCTATAGTGGTAGCAGTAGCAGTAGCAGTAGTAGTTGTAGGAATTAAAGTCATAGTAGCCACATTGGTAGTAGTAGTAGCAGTAATGGTTGTAGTATTTGTAGTAGTAGTTGAAGTAGGATTAGTAGTAGTAGCTGGGGTAGTAGCAGTCATACTAGTGGGAGTAGTAGTTGCGGTAGTAGTTGTAGTAGTAGTAGCAAGAGTAGTTGTAGCTATAGTAGGAGTTATAGTAGTTATAGTAGTTGTTGTAGTAGTAGTAGTAGTAGTTGCAGTAGTAGTAGCAGTAGTAGTAGCAGAAGTAGTACTAGTCGGAGAAGTAGTAGTAGTATCAGTAGCAGTAGTAGTAGTACTAGAAGCAGTAGTAGTGGTAGTAGTAGTAGCAGTAGTAGTAAAAGGAGGAGCTATATTTGAAGCAGTCGTAGTAGTATTTGTAGCTCTAGCATTAGCACTTGAAGTAGTACTAGTTATAGTAGTAGTCACAGTAGAAGTCGTAGGTCGTAGCAAAAATGGCAGTAGTAGCAATATAAATTATAGTAGTAGTGGTGATAGTTGTTGTTGTTGTTGTTGTTGTAGTAGTAGTAGTAGTAGTAGTAGTAGTAATAGTAGTAGTAGTAGTAGTTGCAATAGTAGCAAAAGTAGTGGTAGTAGTAGTAGTAGTAGTAGTAGTAGTAGTAAAAGTGGTAATGGTCGTAGAATTAGTAGCAATAGTAGTACTAGCAGCAATAGTATTGGTAATAGTAGTTATACTTGTAGTAGTAATAGTAATAGTAGTAGGTGTTGTTGTTGTAGCAATAGTAGTAGAAACAGCCGTGGTAGCTTTATAAGTAGTAGCAGTAATAATAGTAGTAGTAGTAGTAGTCGCTGTGTACTAAAGCAGCAAAAGTAGCCGCAGTAGTCATAGAAGAAGTAGTAGTAGCATTAGTATTAGGAGTATTAGAAGTAGCAGCTGTGGTTGTAGTAGTAGTAGTTATTATTATAGAAGTTGTAGTAGTAGAAGTAGATGCATGAGTAATAGTAGGAGTAGGAGTTGTAGTAGTAATAGTAGTAGTAGCAGTCCCAGTAGCAGTGGTTGTTGTAGTAGCAGTAGTAGGAGGAGTAGTAGAAGTGGTAATAATAGTAGTTGTAGGAGCTATAGTAGTAGAAGTAGTAGTATTAGTAGTAGCAATAGGAGTACTAATAGTTGTAGCAGTAGTAATAGTAGTAGGAGTTGTAGTAGTTGTAGCGAAAGGAGTTGTCGTACTAGTAGTAGTTGTGGTAGTTGTTGTGGTAGAATTAGTATTAGTAATAGTAGTAGTAATTGGACTAGTTGAAGTTTTAGTAGTAATAGTTGTAGTGGTAGTGTAATACTAGTAGTAGCAGCAACAACAGCAGAGGTAGTAGTAGTAGTAGTAGTAGTAGAAGTAGTGGTTGTAGCAGAAGCAACAGTAATAGTAGGAGGAGGAGTAGTAGTAGTGGCAATAGGAGTTGTAGTAGTAGTAGTTGTTGTTGTACTAGTATTCGTAGCAGTAGTTGCTGTAGTAGTAGTAACAGCAGTAGTAGTAGTAGTAGTGGTAGTAGTAGTTGTAGTAGTAGTAGAAGTAGTATTCTTAGTAGAAGTAGAAGTAGAAGTATTAGTATTAGTAGAAGTAGAAGTAGTAGTAGTAGCAATAGTAGTAGTAGTGTAGTAGTAGGAGGAGTAGTACTAGTAGTAGAGGTAATAGTAGTACTAACAGCAATAATAGTAGTAATAGGAGTAGGAGTAGTAGCAATAGTAGTAGTTGTAGTAGTAGTGTCGTAGTAGTGTAGAGGTTGTAGCAGTAGCAGAAATCGCAGTAGTAGTTATTGTAGTAGTAGCCGTAGAAGTAGCTATAGTCATAATCATAGTAGTAGTAGTAAGAGTAGTAGCAGTAGTTGTTCCAGTAGTTGTAATAAGAGTTGTAGTAGTAGCAAAAGTAGTAGCAATAACAGGAGAAGTAGAAGTAGTAGTACATGTTGTGGTAGCAGTAGTTGTAGTAGAAGCAGAAGTAGAAATAGTAGTAGTAGTAATCATAGTAGTAGTAATAGTAGATGTAGTAGTGCAAGTAGTAGTAGTAGTTGTAATAGCATGAGGATGAGGCTGAGGAGCAGTACTAGGAGTAATAGGAGCAAAAGAAGTAGTAGTACTAGTAGTTGAAGAAGTAGAAGTAATAGTTGTAGTAGTTGAAGGAGTAGTATCAGTAGTAGTAAAGGTAGTAGCTATAGCAATAATGGTAGTAGTTGTAGTAGTTGGAGTAGTAGTAGTACTAGTATTAGTAGTAGTAGTAGCAGTAGTAGTAGTTGTAGTAATAGTATTAGCAGAAGTGGTTGTATTTGTTGTTGTCTAAGTAGTAGAACTAGTTGGTGTAGTACTATAATAACAGTAGTAGTTGTAGTTGTCATAGCAGAAGTAGTAGTAGTAGTAGTAGTAGTAGTAGTGGTAGTAGTAGTTGTTGTAGTAGTAGTAGTAGTAGTAATAGGACTAGTAGTAGCAGTAGTAGTATAAGCAGTGGTAGTCGTAGTTGTAGTAGTAGTCGTGGTAGGAGTAGTTATAGTAGTAGTAGTAGTAGTAGTGATAGTAGAAGTAGTAGTACTAATGGGAATTATAGTAGTCATAGTAGCAGTAGTTCTTGTAGTAGTAGTAGTAGGATTAGTAATGGCAGTAGTAGTAAAATGTTAGTGGTAGTAGTAGTAGTAGTAGTAGTCGTAGCCGCTATAGTAGTAGTTGTAGCAGTAGTAGCAGTAGTAGTAGTAGTAGTAGTGTAGTAGTCGCAGTAGTTGTTGTACTAAGACTAGCTGTAGTAGTGGTTTTTGTAGAAGCTAAAGTAGTAGTTGTGATAGCAGCAGCATAGCAGGATTAGCAAGTAGCAAGAGTAGTAGGAGAAATGGTAGTAGTAGTAGTAGTAGTATTGGTATTTGTAGTAGGAGTAGTGGTAATAGCAGTATGTGTAGGAGTAGGACAAGTACTAGGAGTAGTAGTAAGAGTTGCTGTAGGACTAGGAGTTGTAGTAGGACTAGTAGGAGTAGTAGTAGTGTTAGTATTAGTAGTAGTAGTACCTGCAGCAATAGGAGTAGTAGTAGTAGCAATTCTGATATTAATAGAAATAGTAGTAGTAGTAATTGTAGTAGTAGTAGTAGTAGTAGTAAAAGGAGTGGTAGAAGTAGTAGGAGCTGTTGTAGGAGTAGGAGTAGTAGTAGTAGTATGAGTAGTTGGAGAGGTAGTAGTAGTAGCAGCAGCAGTACTACTAGTAATAGTAGTAATAGTAGGAGCAACAACAATAATAGTTGTAGTAGTAATGGTAGTAGTATAAATCGTAGTAGTAGTAGTAGTAGTAGTAGTAGTTGTAGTAGTAGTAGTGGGACTACTACTAGTAGTAGTAGTAGTAGTATTTGTAGTAGCAGAAGTAGTAGTAGAAGTAGCAGCAGCAGCAGTAGCAGCAGCAATAGTAGAAGTGGTAACAGAAGAATAAGAAGAAGAAGAGGAAGAAGAAGAAGAAGAAGAAGAAGAAGAAGTAGTAGTAGTAGTAGTAGTAGTAGTAGTAGTAGTAGTAGTAGTAGTTCGTAGTAGTAGTACTAGCAGCAGCAGTAGCAGTAGCAGCAACAGTAGCAATCGCCCCGCAGCAGCAGTAGAGTATTAGTAGTAAGTAGTAGGCCTAGCCGTTGTTGGTTGGCGTAGTAGGAGGAGTGCTTGGAGTAGTAGTATTAGTACGACTAGTAGTAGTTGTAGTTGTAATAGTACTCGGATAGTAGTAGCTGTTGGAGTAGTCGTAATAGTAGTAGTAGTAGTAGTAGTAGCAGTAGGAGTGTAGTAGTTGTAGTAGTTGTAACAGTTGGTGTGGTAGTGGTAGAAGTCATAGGAGTGTTAGCAGTGGTACGTGTAGTAGGAGTAGTACTAGCAGTAGCAGCAGTAGTAGTAGTATTTGTGGTAATAGGAGTTGTAGTAGTCATACTAGTAGCAACAGTAGTAGTAGTAGTAGTAGCTGTGGCAGTAGTTTCAATAATAGTAGCAGCTATAGTAGTAGAATTAATAGTTGAAGTAGCAGTTGTTGTAGAAGTAGTTGTAGCAGCAGAAGTAGTAGTAGGAGTAGCAGCAGGAGTAGGAGTTGGAGTAGTAGTATAATCAGTAGTAGTAGTAGTAGTAGTAGTAGTAGTAGTAGTAGTAGTAGCCGTAGTAGTAGTAGCGGTCGTAGTTGCAGTAGTAGTAGTAGGAGTATTAGAAGTGGTAGTTGTAGTAGTTGTAGGAGTAGTAGTAGTTGAAGGAGTAGTATTAGTTGTAGTTGTTGTATTAGTTGTACCAGTAGGAGTACTAGTAGTTGTCGCAGTAGTAATAGTAGAAGTAGTTGTAGTAGGAGTAGCAAAAGGAGTTGTAGTAGTAGTTATAGTTGTATTAGTAGTAGTAATAGTGGTTGTTGTTCGGGTAGTAGCAGTGCTAGTAGTAGTAGTTGTAGTAGGAGTGTAGTACAAGTAGTAGTAGCAGCAGTAGTGGTAGTTGAATAAGTAGTAGTTATAATAGTAGAAGTAGTAGTAGTAGCAATAGGAGTGGTAGTAGCAGTAGTAGTAGTCCGACTAGTAGTATTAGCAAAAAGAGTAGTAGTAGTTGTAGTAGTAGCAGTAGTAGTAGTTGCAGTAATAGTTGTAGTAGTTGTGGTAGTAGTAGTAGTAGTAGATAGTAGTTGAAGCCGTTAGTAACTATTCAGTAATAGAGTAAGTAATATTAGAGAAGTAGAAGTAGCAATATTAGCAATAGTAAGTAGTTGCGTCGTAGTAGCTTGTAGTAGGAGGAGTCGGTAGTAGTAGTAGCAGCAGCAGTAGTAGTAGTAGTAGCAGCAGTAGAAGTAGTAATAGTAGTAGTAGTAGGAGTAGATGTAGTAGTAGTAGTAGTGGTGGTGGTGGTGGTAGTAGTAGTAATAGGAATAGTAATAGTAGCAGTAGTAGTAGTAGTAGCAGTAGTAGTAGTGTAGTGGTAGTATAGTAGCAGCAACAATTGTAGTAGTAATAGAGATTATAGATGTAGTAGTAGTAGTTGTAGTAGTAGCAAAAGAAGTAGTAGTTGTCGCAATCAAAGTAGTTGTTGTTGCAAGAGTATTAGTAGTAGTTATTGTTGTTGTCATAGTAGTTGTGGTAATAGTGGTGGTGGTGGTATTAGTAGTAGTACATGTAGCAATAGAAGTAGCTATACTAGTAGTAGTACTAGCTGTAGTAGGAGTATCAGCCAAAGTGGTTGTATTTGTTGCAATATAAGTAGTAGTACTAGTAGGTGTAGTACTAGTAGTAAGAGTAGCACCTATTTCAGTAGCAGTAGTAGTAGTTGTAGTCATTGTAGAATTAGTGGTAGTAGAAGTAGTAGTAGTAATAGTAGCAGTAGTAGTAGCCATAGTAGTAGTGTTAATTGCACTAGTAGTAGCAGTAGTAGCCATAGTAGTAGTATTAGTCATGGTAGGAGTAGATATCGTAGTAGTAGTAGTTGTAGTAGTAGTATTAGTAGTAGTAATAGTAGTAGTTGTTGGAGTAGTTGTACTGCCAGTAGTAGCAGTAGTACTAGTAGTAGAAGAAGTAGCATTAGCAGCAGTGGTAGTAGTAGTACTAGTAGTAAAAGGACTGGTTGTAGCAATAGTAGCAGCAGTAGTAGTCGTAGTACTAGTAATATTAGTCATAGTAGTAGTAGTAGTCGTAGCAGTTATTGTAGTAGTAGAAGTAGTCGTAGTATTAGTTGCACTAGTAGTAGTGACAGTAGTAGCCAAAGTAGAAATGCCAGTAATAATAGTAGTAATAGAAATAGTTGTCGTAGTAGTAGTAGTAGTAGTAGTAGTAGTAGTCGTCATCGTAGTAGTTGTTATTGTTGTAATAGGAGTAGTGGTGGTGGTGGTGGTGGTGATAATAGCGGTTGTAGCAGTAGTAGTTGTCATAGTAGCAACAACAAAAGTAGTAGTAGTAGTAATAATAGTAGTTGTAGTAGCAGGCCTAGGAGTAGTAGTAGTTTTTGTTGTTGTAGTCGTAGTCGTAGCAATTGTAGTAGTAACAGTAGCAGTAGTAGTGGTGGTAGTTGTAGTAGTAATAGCAGAAGTAGTAGATGTAGTAGTTCTAGTGGTAGTAGATGTTGTAGTAGCTATAGTAGTAGTAGTTGCTGCATTAGTAGTAGTTGTAGTCGTAGTGGTATTAGTAGCAATAGCATTAGTAGTAGCAAATGTGGTAGTACCAATAGTAGTAGTGGTTGTAGTAGCAAGAGGAGGGGGAGGAGGAGCTGCAACAGTAGTAGCAGCAGCAGCAGCAGTAGTAGTAATAGTAGTAGGATTAGTCACAAATGTAGCAGTAGTAGCAGTAGTAGTGGTAGTAATAGAAGGAGTAGTAGTAGTAGCTTGTATAGTATTAGAAGTAGTTATAGTAGTAGTAGTCACTATTGTTGAGGTTGTAGTAGTTCCAGTAATTATAGTTGCTGTTGTAGTAGTGGGAGTAGTTGTCGTACTAGTAGTTGTACTAGTAGTAGTATTAGTAGTAGTAGTTGTTGTTGTTGTAGTATTTGGAGTATGGGCAGTAGTAGTAGTAGGAGTGGTAGAAGTAGTAGGAGTTGTAGAAGGAGTAGTAGTAGCAGTAGTAGTAGCAGTAGTAGAAGTAGCGGCAATAGTATTAGTAGTATTAGCAACAATAGTAGTTGTAGTAGTAGTGGTAGTAGTATAAATTGTAGTGATAGTAGTTGTTGTTGTAGTAGGACTAGTAGTAGTAGCGCTAGGAGTAGTATTTGTAGTAGTAGTAGTAATAGTAGTAGCTGTAGTAGTAGTAGTAATAGTTGTTGCTATAGTAGCAGCTATATCAACATAAGTTCTAATATTACTAGCAGTAGGAAAGAGTAGTAGTAGTAGCAGTAGTAGTAGCAGCAGTAGTAGTAGTAGTAGTAGTTGGAGAGAGTAGCAGTAGTAGCAGTGGTAGGAGTAGGAGTAGGAATAGTAGTAGTAGTTGTAGTAGTAGTAGTAGTTGCAACAACTGTAGCAGCAACAGTAGTGGTAGCATTAGTAGTAGTTGTAGTAGTAGCATCACTAGTAGTAGTGGCAATAATTGCAATAGTAACAGTAGTAATAGTAGGTGTAGTCGAAGTAGCTGTAGAAGTAGTAGTAGTATAGTCGTAATCGTTGTCGTAGTAGCAAAAGTAGTAGTAGCAGTCGTAGAAGATGTAGTAGCATTAGATACCATATAGATAGTTGTCACAGTAGTGGTAGTAGTTGGGGAAGTAGTAGTAATAGTTGTTGTTGCTATAGTAGTAGTGGTTATAGTTTCAAGAGTAGAAGCAGTTGTAGTAGAAGTAGTAGTAGTAGTAGTAGCAGTGGTAGCAGAAGTAGTACTAGTAATGGCACCAATAGTTGCTGTTGAATCGCAATAGTAGTAGCAGTAGTAGCTAAAGTAGAAGCAGTTGAAGTAGTAGCAATAAAAGTAATAGAAGTAGTAGCAGTAGCAGAAGTAGTTGTAGTAGGAGAAGTAGTAATAGTAGTTATTACAGTACTAGTATTATTAGTATTAGTAACCGCATTTGTAGCAGTAGTAATAGTAATAGTTGTTATTGTAGTAGTATCACTAGTAGCAATAGTTATTGTAGTTATAGTAGTAGTAGTAGTAGTAGTAGTAGTAGCAGCAACAGTAGCAATAGTGGCAATAGTATTAGTAGTAGTAGTAGAAGTAGGAGTAGTAGTAGTAGCAGTGGTAGTAGTAGTAGTAGCAGCAGTTGCAACAGTAGTTGCAATAGTAGCAAAAGTAGTAGTAGTAGTAGTGGCAGTAGTAGTTGTAATAGTAGTCCCAATAGTAGTTGTAGCTGTAGTAGCACGAGTAGTAGTAGTTGTAGAAGCGGAACTAGTTGTAGTATTGGAAGTAGTAGTAGTAGTAGTAGCAGTAGTAGTAGCAGCAGGAGTAGTAGTAGTAGTAGAAGCAACAACAGTCGTAGAAGAAGTAGTAGAAGTAGCAGAAGTTGTAGTTGTAGCTGAAGTAGTAATAGTAGCATCTATAGTAGTAGTAGTGGTAGTAGTAATAGCAGTAGCAGCAGAAGTAGTAGTGGTAGTAGTAGTAGCAGTAGCAGCAGAAGTAGTAGCAGTAGTGGTAGTAGCAGTAGTACTAGCAGTGGTAGTAGTAGTAGAAGTAGTAGTAGAAGCAATAGCAGTAGTTAAAATAGAAGTAGTAGTAGTTGTACTTGTTGTAGAAGTTACAGTTACAGCACAAGTTGCAATAATTATAGTAGTAGGAGTACTAGTAGAAGTCACAATAATTGTAGAAGCAGCATTAGTAGCAGAAGTAGTAGCGAAAGTAGTACTTGTAGTAGTTGCAGCAGTCACAACATTCATTGTAGTAGTAGTAGTAGCAAAAGTCATAGTGGTAGCCGAAGTAGAAGTAGCAGTAGCAATTGGAGTAGTAGCAGCAGTAGAAGTAGTAGTAGTAGTAGTTGGAGTAACAACTGTTGTAGTAGTTGGAGTATCAATAGTACTAGTTGAGATAGTAGTAGTAGTAGTAGCAAGAGCTGCAGTAGTTGTGGTAGTAGTAGTCATAGTAGGAGCAGTAGTAATTATTATCATAGTATTAGTAACAGTGGGAGTTCTAGTAGCAGCAGCAGTAGTAGTTGGAGCGGTATTAGTAGAAGTTGTAGTAGCAGCAATCATAGTAGTAGCAAAAGAAGCAATAGCCGAACTAGTAGGAGTAGAAGTAGTAGTAGTAGTTTTAGGAGTCTTGGTAGTAGTAGCTGGAGTTGTAGCCACAGTAGTAGCCGAAGTAGTAGCAATAGTAGTAGTAGCTATCATAATAGCAGTAGTAGGAGAAGTAGGAGTAGTTGTTGTTGTTGTAGCAGTAGTAGTAGTAGCAACAATTATCGCAGTATAAGTAGGAGTGGTAGTAGTAGACACAGAAGCAATAGTAGTTACAACATTAGAAGTAGTAGGAGAAGTAGTGGTAATAGCAGTAGATGTAGTGGCAACATTCGTAATAGTCAAAATTGTAGTTGTAGAAGGAGTAGTAGTAGTAGTAGTAGTAGTAGTGGTAGTAGAAGCACCAGAAGCATTAGCAACAATAGTAGTAGTAATATTAGTAGCATCATCAACTGCAGTAGCATCAGAAGTAGTATTAGTAGTAGTTGTAGTAGGAGAAGTTGTAGTATTAGTAGTAGCAGTCATAGTTGTAGTTGTAGTTATTGTAACAGTAGTAGCAGTAGTACTATTAGTAGTAGCAATAGGAGCAGTAATAGCAGTAGTAATAGTAGTAGTTGTTGTTGTAGTAGCTATAGTTGTAGTAGCAGTAGTAGCTGTCTTAGAAGTTGAAGTAGTAGTTATAGTAGTAGTAGTAGTTATAGTAGTAGTACTACTTATAGTAGTAGTGGTAGTAGTAGTAGCAGTAGTAGTAGTATTAGCAGCAGTAATGGTTGTTATTGTAGTAGCAGTAGCAGTTGTAGCTGTAGTAGTAGTTATAGTAGTAGTAGTAGTGCTAATAGTAATAGTAGAAGTAGTAGTCCTAGCAGAAGTAGTCATAGTAGTGGTTGTTATAGTAGAACTAACAGTAGTAGAAGTAGGAGTAGCATTAGTAGTAGTTGTTGTAGTAGTAGTTGTTGTGGTAAAAGTTGTAGCAATGGTAGTAGTGGGAGCAGTAATATTAGTAGGAGTAGTAGTTCTAGTAGTAGTAGCAATTGCAGCAGTAGTACTTGTAGCAGTAGTAGTAATAATTACTATAGTAGTAGTCGTAGCATTAGTAGTAGTGGTAGCATCTGTAGTAGTAGTAGTAGCAGCATCAGTAGTAGTAGTAGCAATAATTGCAGTACTAGCAGTTGTAATAGTAGGTGTAGTCCAAGTCACAGCAGAAGTAGTTGTAGTAGTAGCAGTAGTAGTAGTGATTGTAGTAGAAGCAATAGTAGCAGTCATAGAGGCAGTAGTAGTAGTAGATACCATACCGCTAGTTGTAGTAACAGTAGTTGTAGAAGGAGTGGTAGTAGTAGCAACAGTTGCTATAGTAGTAGTTGTTGTAGTTGCAGGAGTAGAAGTAGTAGTAGTAGCAGCATTGGTAGAAGAAGTAGTATGAGTAATGGTACCAATAGTTGCTATTAAATTAGTAGTAGTAGTAGCAGTAGCAGCAGTAGCAGTAGTAGCAAAACTAGTAGAAATAAAAGTAGTAGAAGTAGTAGTAGTAGCGGGGAGAGGTTGTAATAGTAGTTATAGCAGTATTAGTAGTAGTAGTAGTAGTTGTTGCATTAGTCGCACTAGTAGTACTAGTTGTTGTTGTAGCAGTAGGAGTAGTAGCGATAGCAGTAGTAGTTATAGTAGTAGTACTAGTAGTAGTCGTAGCAGTAGTAGCAGTAGTGGTAGTAGTATTAGTAGTAGTCGTAGAAGTAGGAGTCATAGTAGTAGCTGTGGTAGTAGTAGTAGTAGTAACAGAAGTAGTTGTACTTGTACTAGTGGTGGTAGGGTTTGTAGTAGTAGTCGCAGTAGTAGTTATAGCCATAGTAGGCATTGTAGTAGTAGCAGTAGTAGCAGTAGTAGTAGCAGAATTAGTAGTAGTAGGAGATGTAGTAGTAGTAGCGGTAGCAGTAGTGGTAGCAGCTGTCATAGTTGTGTTAGAAATTAGAGCAGTAGTAGTTGTAGTACAAGTAGTAGTAGTGGTTGTAGTAGTAGTAGTAGCAGTTGTAGTCCAAGTAGCAGTAGTTGTAGTTGCAGAATTCGTAGTAGTAACACTAGAAATAGATGAAGTTGTAGTAGTAGTAGTAGTAGTAGTAGTCATAGTAGTAGTAGTTGTAGTAGTAGTAGTAATAGTAGAAGTAGTAGATGTAGTAGTAGTAGTAGTAGAATTTGTATTAGTAGCAGTAGAAGTAGTAGTAGAAGTAGTAGCAATAGTAATAGAAGTAGTTGGACAAGTAATAGTTGTAGTAGTTGAAGTAGTAGCAGAAGTAGTAGTAGAAGTAGTAGTAGTAGTTGTTGTTGTTATTGTAATTGTAGCGGTCTTAGTAGCCGTAGTAGCAATAGACGAATTTACAGTTGCAGTAGTAGTAGAAACTGTAGTTGTGGTAGTACTCATAGTAGTAGTGCTAGTAGTAGCAGTAGTTGTAGTAGGAGCAGCAGTAGTAGCAGTAGTAGCAGTAGAAACAGTAGTAGTTGTAGTAGTAGTAGCAGTAGTAGCAACATTAGTAGCTGTAGCAGTAGTAGCGATAGTAGTAGTAGGAGAAGTTGTAGTAGTAGTTGTAGTAGTAGTAGTTGTAGTTGCTGTTGTGGTAATCGTAGTTTTCGTAGCAGTTGTTTTAGTAGTAGCAGCTATAGTAGTAGTAGTTGTAGAGGTAGCAGCAGTAGTAGTAGGAGTGTAGTAGTCGAAGTAGTAGTAGTAGTAGCAGCAGTAGTAGATTAACCATTAGTCGTTGTAGCAACAGCATTAGTAGCAGTA
>RXID01015900.1:0-29436 GCA_005019695.1 Trichopus zeylanicus subsp. travancoricus
ACGACCATGGCTAATACTGCTTCTACTACTACTACAACCACAACAACAACAACAACAACAACTACTACTAATACAACTACCACTACTACAGCTACAACAACAACTACTACTACAACAACTACTCCTCCAACTACTAGTACTACTATTGCCACTACTACTAGCACCTTTCCTACTCCTACTACTCAAACTCCACTTACTACTCCTGCTACTACTGCTGCTACTATTGTTGCAACTCCTTCTACAACAACTAGTCCTATTCCTACTACTAATACTACCATTGGTACTCTTACTGCTTTACTACTACCGTATTACTACAATTACAACTCCCGCAATTACTACTACTACTACTATTACTACTACTACTACAACTAGTACTACCACTACTTCTACTACTACTACTCATGCTACTACTAATGCTACTACTACTTCTACTACTACGACTCTAGTTACTACAACTACTATTCCTGCTACAAATTCTGCTAATAATACTACTACTACTACTACTACTACTACTACTACTATTGTTGCAAATACTTCTACTACGACTACTCCTATCCCTGCAACTAATATTACTACTGCTACTATTAGTTGGAGTAATAATAGTGGTAGTTGTTATTATTATTGTGACAATAGTAATAATAGTAGTAGTAGTACTAGTAGTAGCAGTTGCAGTAATAGTATCAGTAGTAGTAGTAATAGTAATTATAGTTGCTATAGCGGTAGTAGCTGCAGCAGCAGTAGTAGAAGTAATAGTTGTAGTAGTAGCAATAGTAACAGTAGCAACAGTAGTAGTAATAGTAAGAGTACTAGTTGTGGTAGTAGTTGTTGTAGTAGTAGCAGTATTCACTATAGTAGTTGTCATAGTGGTAGTAGTAGTAGCGGCAGCAGTAGTTTTAGTAGTAGCAGGAGTAGCAGTAGTGGCAACAATAGTAGTAGTTGTGGTAGTAGTGGTACAAGTATCGTAAGTACCAATAGTAGTAGTAGCAGTCGTAGTCACAATAGTAGCAGTAGTAATGCTAGTAGTAATAGGATTAGTGGTAGAAATTGTAGTTGTAGTAGTAATGGTATTAGCAGTAGTAGCAGTAGTAGTAGTAGTGGTAATAGTAGTAGTAGTCGTCATAGTAGTAGCAAAACTAGCAAAAGTGGTTATGGTCATAGTAGTACTTGTAGTAATAGTAACAATAGCAACAGTAGTAGCAATAGTAATAGTTATTGCAATAGTAGCAATTTCAGAAGTATTAGTATTAGTAGTAGTAGTCGTAATAGCTGTATAGTAGCAATGGAAGTAGTCGTTGTTGCAGCAGTTGTAGCAATAGTGGCAGTATGTGTAGTAGTGGTAGCAGTGATAGTACTAGTTGGAGTAGTAGTACCAATAGTAGCAGTATTAGTTGTAGCAGGAATAGTAGCTGTAGTAGTTATAATAGTAGTAGTGGGAGTGCCAATAGCAGCATCAGCATTCGGAGAAGCAGCAGTAGCAGAAGTAGTAGTAGTAGTAGTAGCAATAGTTGTAGTAGTACCCGCAGTAGCAACAGCAATAGCAGTAGTACTAGTAGTAGAAGTCGCAGAAGTAGTAGTAGTGCTATATTGTAGCAGTAGTAGTACTAGCAGTAGCAGTAGCTGAGGTTATGATAATAGGAGAAGTTGTAGCAGTAGTTGTACTAGTAGTAGCAGAAGTAGCAGTTGTAGTAGTAGTAGATGTATTAGTAGCAATAGCAAGTGAAGCAGACGTAGTAGTAGTAGTAGTAGCAATAGTTGTCATAGTTGTAGTCTTAACAGTTGTTGTAGTAGTATGAAAAGTTGCAGTTGTAGTAGTAGCAGTAGTAGGACAAGTAGCGGTGGTAGTAGTAGTAGCGATAGTAGCGGCAAGAGCTGTAGTGGTAATAGTAGTAGTAGCATCAATAGTAGTTGTTGTAGCAGTAGTAGTGGTAATAAAAGTAGTTATGCAGAAGCAGTAGCCATAGTGGCCATAGTCACAGTAGCAGTAGTTGTAGTAGTAGTACTACCACTAGTAGTTGTAGTAGTAGATGTAGTAGAAGTAGTAGTAGCCGTTGTTGAAGTAGTAATCGTAGTAGTAGTGTTAGTATGAGGAGTGGTAGCAATAGCAACGGTTGAAGCAGTAGCAGCTACAACAATAGTAGTAGTAGTAGAATGATTAGTAGTATTAGTAGTGATATTAGTATTATTAGTAATGTAGTTGCAAAAGTAGTAGTAGTAGCAGCAGTAGTAGTGGTAGTAATTATAGTAGTAGTAGTAGTAGTAATAGCAATAACTACAGTAGCAGCAGTAGCAGTAGTAATAGTAGCAGTATTAGTAGCCGTAGTACCATTAGTAGAAGCAGGAGTAGTAGTAGGAGTAGTAGAAGTAGTAATAGTTGTAGCAATAATAGTAGTAGTAGTAGTAGTTATCGTACTTGTAGTGGTAGCATTAGTAGAAGCAGGAGTAGTAGTAGGAGTAGTAGAAGTAGTAATAGTAGTAGCAATAACAGTAGTAGTAGTAGTAGTTATCGTACTTGTAGTGGTAGTTGTAGAAGAAGTAGTAGTATTAGTAGTAGTGGTAGTAGTAGTAGTACTGCTAGTAGTAGTTGAGCGAGCTGTAGTATAATTTGTGGTAGTTTGAGTAGTACTAGTAGTAGTAGTAATAGCAGCAATAGAAGTAGTATTAGTACAATCGGCAGTAGTAGCACTAACAGAAGTAGTAGCAACAGTAGGAGTAGTACTCCTAGTAGTATTAGTAGCATTAGAAGCGACCGTAGTAGTTGTAGCAGTACTATTAGTAGTATTAGTAGTAATAATAATAGTAGTAGCAGTAGTAATAGCAATAGTAGTAGTGGTAGCAGTAGTAGTATTAGTAGTAGCAAAAGTAGTAGTAGTTGGAATAGGAGTAGTAGTAGTAGCAATAACAGTAGTGGCAGTAGTATCAGTAGTAGTTGTAGTGGTGGTAGTAGTAGAAGTAGTATTAGCAGAAGAGTAGTAGTTGTAGTAGAGCAGCAATCGTAGTTAGAGTAGTTGCTTAGTATTAGTAGAATTCATAGTAGAAGTGATAGTAGCCGTAGCAGAAGTTGTAGCAGCAGCAGCTATAGTAGTAGTAGTAGCAGTAGTAACAGCAATAATAGCAGCCATAGTAGTGATAGTAGTTGTAGTTGTAGCAATACTAGCAGCAGTAGTAGTCGTGGTAGTGGTACTAGTAGAAATTGCAGTAGCAATAGTAGTACTAGCAGTAGTGATAAAAGTAGTAGTAGTAGTAGTAGTAGCAGTAGGAGAAGTAGTAGCAGTAGTAGCAGTAGCATTAGTAGTAGCTGTAGTAGTATGAGAAGTAGTTGGAGTAGCAGTAGACGAAGAAGTAGTAGTAGTAGTAGCAATAGTAGCAGTGGTCGTAGTTGTGGTAGTAGTAGTAGCAGCAGCAGTAGTAGTAGTCATAGCAGTAGTACTAGCGATAGCAGTAGGAGTAGCAATAGTAGCAGTAGCAGTAGTATGAGTTGTAGGGGAAGTAGTAGTAGTGGTAATAATTATAGTTGGAACAGAAGTAGTAGTGGTAGTAGTGGTTGTTGTAGTAGAAGTAGTACCATTAGTTGCAGTAGTTGTAGTAGTAGTAGCAGTAGTGGTTGTAGAAGTAGCAATTGAAGTAGTAGTAGCCGCCGTAGTAGTAGCAGTAGTTCTTGTAGGAGTAGAAGTAATGGTACCACTAGTTGTAGTAGGAGTAGTAGTGGTAGGAGGAGTAGTAGTAGTTGTTGTTATTGTAGGAGAAGATTCAGTAGTAGTAGTAGTAGTAGTAGCAGTAGCAGCAGCAGTAGTAGTAATAGTGGTAGTAGTAGCAGAAGTAGCATTATTAGTAATAGTAGTTCTGGTGGTGGTGGTGGTGGTGGTAGTAGTGGTAGTAGTGGTAGTTGTAGTAATAGTAGAAGTAGAAGTAAAGTAGTAGAACCGTTAATTGTAGTAATAGAAATAGTAATAGTTGTAATAGTTGTAGTAATAATAATAATAGTAGTAGTAGTAGTAGTAGTAGTGGTAGTAGCAGTAGAAGCAGCAATAGTAGTAGTAGCAGTAGAAGTAGTAGTAGTAATTTTTGAAGCAGTAGTAGAAGTAGTTATAGCAGCAGCAGCAGTAGTAGCAACAGCAGTTGTAGTAGTAGTAGTCGCGGTAGAAATAGTAGCAGTAGCGGTAGTAGTAGCTATAGTAAGAGAACTAGTTGTAGTAATAATTGTAGCAGTAGTGGCAGTATTCGCTGTAGTTGTAGTCATTATAGTAGCAGCAGTTATAGTAGTAGTAGCAGCAGCAGTAGTTCTAGTAGCAGTAGCAGTAGCAATAGTAGTAGCAATAGTAGTAGTAGTGGTTGTTGTGGTAGTAGTGTCATAAGTAGCTATAGTAGTACCAAAAGTAGTAGTGCATAGTAGCAATAGTAGCAAAAATAGTGGTAGTATTAATAGGAGTAGTGGTAGCAATTATAGTTGTAGTAGTAGTAGTAGTGTTAGTAGCAGTAGCTATAATAGTAGTATTAGTAGTGCATAGTAGCAATAGTAGCAAAAATAGTGGTAGTATTAATAGGAGTAGTGGTAGCAATTATAGTTGTAGTAGTAGTAGTAGTGTTAGTAGCAGTAGCTATAATAGTAGTATTAGTAGTCATAGTAGTAATGGCAATCATATTAGTAGCAGAACTAGTAGAAGTCGTTGTAGTAGTAGTAGTAGTAGTAGTAGTAATAGTAGCACTAGTAGCTGTAGGAGCAGTAGTAGAAATACTAACAGTTGTTGGATTAGTAGCAGTAGCGGAAGTATTAGTATTAATAGTAGTAGTGGTAGTAGCAATGGAAGCTGTAGTGCAGTGGTAGTAGTAGTAGATGCTAGAGTTGTAGCAGTTGCAATAGTAGAGGTGTAGTAGAAGTTGCAGCATCAGTAGTAGTAGCTGTGGTAGCAGTAGTACCAATAGTAGTAGTAGGTGTAGAACTCGCGGCAGAAGGAGTAGTTGTAGAAGTAGTAGTAGTATTAGAATTAGTAGCAATAGTAGCAGTAGCAATAGTAGTAGTAGTTGTATTTGCAAGAGTAGTAGTAGAAGTAGTAATAGAAGTAGTAATAGACCTAGTCATAGTAGTTGGTGAAGTAGTAGTAGCAGTAGTAGAATAAACAGTGGTAACAGTATTAGTAGTAGTACGAGAAGTGGTAGTACTAACAGTAGCAACAGTACTAAATCTAGTAGTAGTCGTATTAGTAGTAGTAGCAACAACAACAGTGGTAGTAGTAGCAGAAGTAGTAGCAGCAGTGGCAGTAGTAATAGCCATAGCAGTTGTAATAGTAGTAGTAGTAGTAGAAGTAGAAGCAGTAGCAATAGTATAAGTGGTAGCAGTAGCAATACTTACAGTAGTAGTAGTAGTTGTGGTAGTTAGCAGTAGTAGAAACAGTAGTTGTAGCGGCAGAAGTAGTAGCAGTAGTACTAGCAGCAGTCATAGCAGAAGTGTTTGTAATAGTAGTAGCAGTTGCAATAGTAGTAGTAGTTACAGTTGTAGTAGTAGAAGTAGTAGTAGTAGTTGTTGCAATAGTTGTAGCATTAGTGGAAATAGCGATAGTAGTAGTAACGGTAGTAGTAGTAGTAGTAGTAGTAGCAGCAGTAGCAATAGTAGAAGTATTAGTGGAAATAGCAATAGTAGTAGTAATAATAGTAGTTGTAGTAGTAGTAGAAGTATTAGTACTAGTAGTCTGAGTTATACTAATAATAGTAGTAGTAGTAGTAGTAATAGCTGCAGTAGCAGTATTAGTAGTAGTAGCAGTACTAGTTGTAGTAGTAGTGGAAGTAGTCGTAGCAGTACCAAGTAGTTGTAACAGCAGCAGTATTAGTAACAGTAGTAGTAGTAGTAGTAGCAGTAGCATTAGTTGTATCAGTAGTGGCAATAGTAGTAGTAGTAGTAGTAGTTGAAGTTGTAGGAGTAGTAGTAGTTATTGGAGGAGTAGTTGTAGAAGTAGTAATATTAGTAGCAGTATTATTTATAGTAGTAGTAGTAGTAGTAGTAATGCGAATAATAGTAGTTGTAGTAGCAGTAGTAGAAGTAGTAGTAGAAGTAGTAGTAGAAGTAGTAGTGGGAGCTGTAGTAGTTGTAAGAGCAGTAGCTATAGTATTAGTAGTTGTTGTAGGAGCAGTAGTAGTTGTCGCTGTTGTAGTAGAAGTAATAGTCATAGTAGTAGTAGTAGTAGCACTATTAGTAGTAGGGGAAGTAGTAGAAGTTATTGTAGGAGAAGTTGTAGTACTAGTAGTAGTTGTAGTAGTAGCAGTTGTTGTAATAGTAGTAGTAGTCGTAGAAGTAGCCGTAGTAGTAATAGTAGTAGTAGTAGTAGAAGAAGCAGTAGTTGTACTGGTATTAGTGCAAGGGGAAGTAGTAGTAGTAGTAATAATAGTAATAGTAATAGAAGTAAAAGTAGTAGTAGCAGTAGTAGTGCTAATAGTAATCGGAGTGGTGGTAGCAATTGTAGTTGAAGTAGTAGTGGTATTAGCAGTAGTGGCAGTAGTAGTAGTAGTTGTGGTCTCAGTAGTAGTAGTAGTTATAGCAGTTGTAGAACTAGTAGAAGTGGTTGGAGTAGTAGTAGAAGTAGTGGTAGTGGTAGTAGCAGTAGCAGCAGTGGTAGCAATAGGATCAGTTGTCGTAGTAGTAGTAGTAGCAAAAGTATTAGTATTAGCAGTAGTAGTACAAGTAGCAACTATAATAGCAGTAGTTTCAATTTTAGTAGTAGTAGTAGTAGTTGTTGTAGTAGGAGTAGGAGTAGTAGTGTAGAAGTTATAGTGGTAGTAGAAGTAGTTAGAGTAGTAGTGGTAGTAGCTGCTGCTGTAGTGGCAGTAGTAGTAGTAGAAGTGGTAGTAGTAGCAGCCATAGCTGTCATAGTAGAAGTACTAGTATCAACAGTAGTAGTAGAAGTATTAGCAGTAGTAGTAATAGCAGCATCAATAGAAATAGTCGTAGCAGTAGTAGTAGTGGTAGTAGTAATAGCAGAAGTAGTAGTAGAAGTACTAGCAGTAGTAGTAGTAATAATTGTAGCGGTTGTAGAGTAGCAACCGTAGCAGCAGTCGTAATAATTGTAGTAGTAGTAGTAGTAGAATTAGTAGAAGTAGCAGTAGTAGTAGTAGTAGTAGTAGTAGAATTAGTAGAAGCAGCAGTAGTTGTAGTAACAGTAGAAGTAGTATTAATAGTAGTAGTAGTAGTACTAGCCATAGTTGTAGTTGTAGTTGTTGTACTAGTAGTTGTAGAAGTATTAGTAACAGTAGTAGTCACTGTAGTAGTTGTAGCGGTAGTTGTTATAGTAGTAGTAGAAGTTGCAACAGCAATCATAGTCTTAGTAGTAGTCGCAGGATCAGTCGTGGCAGCAGTAGTAACAGTAATTTTTGTAGCTGTAGCAGTAGTAATAGTAGTAGCAGCTGTAGTAGTAGTATTAGTAGTAGCAGCTGTAGTAGTAGTATTAGTAGCAGTAGCTGTAGTAGTAGTAATAGTTACGTTAGTAGTAGTAAAAGTAGCAGTAGTAATAGTAGTAGTGGTAGCAATAGTAGTGGTACTAGTTACAGTAGTAATAGTAGTAGCAGTAGTAGTCGTAGTAGTAGTAGTTGTCATATCAGTAGTGGTAGTTGTAGAGGTAGTAGTTGTATTAGTACCAGTCGTAGTAGTAGTACTAGTAGCAATAGCTGTGGGAGCAACAGTAGCATTAGTAGTAGTAGTGGTACTGCTAGTGATAGTAGTAGTAGTGGCATCAACAGTAGTAGTAGTAGTAGTAGTAGCAGTAGTAGTTGTTGTAGTAGTAGTCGTAGCAGGAGCAATCGCACTAGCAGTAGTAGTAGTTGCAGCAGCAGTAGTACTAGTAGAAATAGTAGTAGTAGCAGCAGTCGTAGTAGTTGTAGTAGTAGTAGTAACAACAATAGTAGTAGCAGTTAGCAGTAATTGTAGTAATAATAGTAGCAGAAGCAGCAATAGTAGTAGTAGTAGTAGCAGCTGTAGCAGCAGTAGTTGGAATAGTAGTAGTACTAGTAGCAGTAGTGTCTTTAGCAGCAGCAATAGTAGTTGTAGTAGTAGAGTAGTAGCATTAGTATTACTAGTTACCATAATAGAAGTTGCAGCAACAGTAGCAAAAGTAGCAAAAGTAGTAGTAGTTGTTGTTGTAGTAGCAGTTGTAGCAGCCATAGTAGTAGTGATAGTAGCAGTAGCAGTAGCAGTGGTTGCTATAGTAGCAGTAGTAGTAGTAGCAGTGGTAGCAGAAATCGTAGTAGTAGTAGTAGTAGTATAACTAGCAATAGTAGTAGTAGGAGTAGTCTAGTAGGAGATGTAGTCGTAGTAGTAGCAGTTGCTGTAGTAGTATGAGAAGTAGTTGGACTAGCAGTAGCAACAGCAGCAGTAGTAGCAATAGTAGTAGCACTAGTAGTAGTAACAGTAGTAGTAGTAATAGTGGAAGCAGTAGTAGTAATAGTAGTAGTAGTTGCAGTAGTAGTAGCAGTAGCTATAGTAGTATGAAATGTAGTTGGAGTAGTAGTTGCAGCTATAGTAGTAGTTGTGGTAGTAGTAGTAGTAGCAATAGTAGTAGTAGTAGCAGCAACAACAATAGTTGTAGTAGTAGTTGTAGTAGTAGTAGGAGCAGTAGTACCAATAGTTACAGCAGTAGTAATAGTAGCTGTAGCAGTAGTAGCTGTAGAAGTAGTAGAAGTAGTAGTTCTAATAGTAGTGTTAGTAGTAGTAGTAGTAGTCATGGTGGCAATGTTGTGGTTGCAATAGTTGTAGTAGTAGTAGTAGTAGTAGTAGTAGTAGTAGTAGTAGTGGTAGTAGTAGTAGTTGTTGTTGTAGTAGTAGCAGCAGAAGAAGGGGAAGTGGTAGTAATAGTTGTAGAGCAGTAGTAGTAGTAGCAATGATAGTAGTGGTAGAAGGGTGTAGTAGTATTAGTAGTAGTAGTAGTAGTAACAGAAGTAGAAGTTGCAATAGAACTAGTAGTAGTAATTGTAGTAGTAGTAGTAGCAGCAGTATTAATAGCCATAGTAGTAGTAGTACTAGTAGTAGTAGCAATTGTAGTAGGCATAGCAGAAGTAGCAGCTGCAACAGTAATAGCAGTAGTAGGAGCAGCGGTTGCAATAGTCGTAGTAGTAGCAATAGAAGTAGTAATAGTAGTAGTTGTAGTAGTAATAGAGGTACTAGTGGTACTAGTAGTAGCATCCATTGTAGCAATAGTAGTTGTTGTTGTACTAGTGGTGGTAGTTATAGAAGCAGTAGCAATATTAGCAGTAGTAGTAGTAGTTGTAGTAGTAGTAGCAGTAGTTATAGGAGCTGCAGTCGTAATAGTTGTAGTAGGAGTAATACTAATAGTAGTAGTAGTAGTTGCAGCAATAATAGTAGTAGTAGTACTTGCAGAAGGAATAGTAGTAGTAGTAGTAGTAGCCATAGTAGTAGCTGCAGCTGTAGTAGTAGTAGTAGTCATACCAGATGCAATAGCACTAGCAGTAGTAGCAGCAGCAGCAGTGCTAGTACTAGTTTTAGGAGTAGCAGCAGTAGCAATAGCTGCAGTAGTTGTGGTAGTAGTACTAGTATTAGTAGTAGTAACAATAATAGTAATAACAGTTAGCAAAAGTAGTAGTAGTTGCAATAGTAGTAGCAGTAGCAGTAATAGTAGGACAAGTAGTTGCAACTATAGCAATAGTAGTAGGGGTAGTAGTAGTTGTCGTAACAGTAGTGTGAGTAGTAACATTAGTGGTAGTAGCAATAGTATTAGCAGAAGTAGGAGTAGTAGTAGCAGCAATAGTAGTATTATATTAGTTTTAGTAGTAGTCATATTAGAAGTTGTAGCAACAGGAGCACATGTAGTAGCAGTAGTAGTAGTAGAAGAAATTGTTGTAGCAGTAGTCCCAGCAGTAGTTGCCATAGTAATGGTAGCAATGGTAGTTGTAGCAGTTGTAGTAATAGTAGTAGCAATAGTAGCAGTTGTAGCTATAGTAGCGGTAATAGTAGTGGCAGTTGTAGCAATAATAGTAGAAGCAGCAACAGTAGTAGCAGTAGAAGTAGAAGCAGCAGTTAAATAGTTGTAGTAGTAGTAGTTGGAGAAGCAGAAGTATTAGTAGCCTGGAAATAGCTATAGTTGTAGTAGTTGGAGAAGTAGTAGTAGTACTTGTAGCAGTAGTAGCAGAACTAGTAGTTGTGGTATTAACAACAGTAGGAGTTATTGTAGTAGTAGTAGTAGATGTTGTAGGGGTAGTCGGAGCTGTCGGAGTAGTAGTAGTACTAGCTGTCGGAGTAGTAGTAGTCGTAGTAGTATTAGTAGTCGTAGTAGTAGCTACAGCTATAGAGGTAGTTGTTGTAGCAGTAGCAATAGCCCCAGTAGTAGCACTAGTACTAGTATTAGTAGCAATAGCAGTAGCAGCAGCCAGAGTAGTTGTAGTAGTAGTACTAGTATTAGTAGTTGTAGTAACTACAGTAGCAGTAGTAGTAGCGAAAGTAGTAGTAGTAGTAGTAGTAGCAGTAGCAGCAATGGTAGTAGCAGTAGTAGCAGCTATAGCAGTTATAGTAGGAGGAGTGGTAGTAGTAGCAGTAGTGTCAGTAGTAACAGTCAAAGTAGTAGTAACTGTAGTGGTACCATAAGTATTAGTAGATGTAGAAGAAGTAGTAGTAGTAGTATTAGTATTAGTATTAGCCATAGCAAAAGTTGTAGCAGTAGTAGTAGAAGTAGCAGCAGCATTAGTAGTAGTAGTAATAGTAATAATAGTTGTATTAGTTGTGGTAGTGGTAGTAATAACAGCAGTACCCGCCATAGTGACAGTAGTTGTAGTAGTAGCAGTCGCGGCTGCGGTAGTAGTAGTAGTAATAGCAATAATAGAAGCCGCAGTAGTAGTACTACTAGCAGTAGCAACTGCAGTAGTAGTAGTAGTAATAGCAATAATAGTAGTAGAAGCAGCAGTTGTTGTGGTAGTGGTAGTAGTAGCAGCAGCAGCAGCAGTAGTAGCAGTAGTAATAATAGTAGTAGTAGTGTGGTACTACTAGTTGTCGCAGTAGTTGTAGCAGTAGGAGTAGTAGTTGTCATTGTAGTTGTAGGAGAAGTAATAGTAGTAGTAGTAGTAGAAGTCGTGGTAGAAGTAGTACTATTAGTAGTTGTAGTAGTAATAGTAGTACTAGTAGTAGTAGTAGTAGTAGTAGCATTAGTAGCAGCAGTAGTATTAGTAGCAGAAGCAACAATACTAGTAGTAGTAGCCGTAGAAGCATCAGCATCGGTAGTAGTAGAGCAATAGTAATAAAAGTAATAGAAGTAGTAGAAGCAGTAGTATAGGAAGAAGTAGTAGTATTAGTAGTAGCAGTAGTAGTAGTTGTAGTAGTATGAGAAGTAGTTAAGAGTAGCAATAACAATAGTTGTTGTTATAGTAGTAGTAGCAGTATCAGAAGTAGCAATTGTAGTAGTTGTTGAAGCAATAGTAGTAGCAGTAGCAACAGTAGTAATAGTTGTTGTGGTTGTTGTAATACTAACAGTAGCAGTAGTTGTTGTAGTAGTAGTAGTAGCAGTAGTTGTTGTAGCAGCAGTAGTAGTTGTCGTAGTTGTAGGAGAAGTATTACTAGTGGTAGTAGTAGTTGCAGAAGTTGTATTATTTGTAGCAATAGTAGTAATAGTAGTAGTACTAATAGTAGTAGTCGTCATCGCCATCTTAGTAGTAGTAGTAGTTATTGTTGTTGTTGTAGCAGTAGCAGTAGTAGTAGAAGTAGTAGTAAGAGAGCCATGGCAGTAGTAGTAGTAGTACTACTACTACTTCCACTATTACAGCTACTTCTACTACTACTACTGCTGCAAGCGCTACTACTACTACCGCTGCTGTTGTTGCTACTACTACTACTACTACTACTACTACTACTATTACTACTACTACTACTATTACTACTACTACTGCCACTACGGTTGTGAATGTTGCTGCAACTGCTGCTACTACTGCTACTACAACTACTACTACTGCTGATGATATAGCTGCAACTCCAAGTACTATTACTACTACTACTACCACTATTTTTACTAAGGCTACTAGTAATGCTGCTACTACTACTACTACCACTGCACCCCTTCCTCCTACTACTACTACTATTTGTAATAGTTCTACTGCTACTGCTACTACTCATACACCAGCTCCTACTCCTAAAACTACACCTACTATTACTTCTGCTACTTGAATTACTTCTACTTCTATTACTGCTACTACTACAACTACTATTACTATTACTACTACTACTACTACTTCTTCTACAACTACTAGTACTTCTGCATCTACTACTACTACTACAACTACTACTACGGTTGCGACTACTGCTACCGCTTCTATCTATACTACTACTACTCCTACTATACTACTATTACTACGACTACAATTATTACTACTACTTTTGCTACTACTACTACAATTACTACGACTACAATTATTACTACGACTATGACTACTACAACTACTGCTACTGCTACTACCCCTACCACTACTCGTGCTACTTTAGCTACTACGACTAATACTACTTGTACTAATACTACTCTAGTTACTACAACTACTACTCCAACTCCTACTCCTACTACTATTCCAAATACATTTACGTCTATTACTGCAACTATGACTTCTGCTGCTACGACTACTACTACTACTACTACTACTACTACTACTATCGCTACTACTACTGCTACTAGTGCTATTACTACTACTACAACCACCACTACTACTACTACTAGTACTCCGACTATGACTACTGAAACTACTGTTACTATTGCTATTACTACTGTTGTTGTTGCTGCTACTCCTGCTTCTATGACAACCACCACCACTGCTACTACTGCTACTACTGCTCCTAGTACTTATACTACTACTACTACTAGTACTACTACTTCTATTACTACAACTACTATAACTACCACTGCAACAACTACTTCTAGTATTACTACTACTACTACTGATACTAGTAGTACTACTACTATTGCTAATACTGCTTCTGCAACTATGACTCCTACTATTGTTCCAAAAACTAGCACTACTGCTACTACTACACCTATTACTACAAACACTACAAATAATACTACCACTACCATTACTACTAATATTACTACTACTATTGCTTCTACTTTTTCTACTGCTGTTAGTACTACAACTACTACTACACCTACTAGTCCTACTATTGTTTTTACTTCTGCTACTCTTGCAACTACTGCTGCTACTGCCACTACTACTTCTACTTGTACTGCTTTTATTACTACTATTGCTACCACTTCTATTGCTACTCCTACTACTCCGACTACTACACCTACTCCTATTACTACTACTACTACTAGTGCTACTACTACTGCTACTAGTGCCACTACTATAACTATTATTATTACTACTCCTTCTACTACTACTACAACTACTACTACAACAACTACTAGTAATAGTAGTAGTAGTGCTACTGCTACTACTACTACTCATACACCAACTGCTACTCCTAAAACTACACCTACTACAACTTTTGCTACTGGAATTACTACTACCACTATTACTATTATTACTAGTACTACTACTTCTACAACCATGACTACTACCACTACTACTGCAACTTTTACTACTACTACTACTACAACTACTACTACTACTACTCCTACTACTTCTACTACTCCTACTGCTGCCACCACAACTACTTCTAATACTACTACTACTTCTATTACTCGTACTACTACTACTATTAATACTACTACTGCTACTACTACTACAACTACTACAACTACTATCTTTACTACATCTACAACTCCTACTAGTCCTACTACTACTACTGCTACTACTACTACTACTACTACTACTACTACTACTACTACTACTACTACTACTACTACTACTACTACTATTACTCCAAGTCCAACTCCTCCTACTACTATACCAAATGCTACCACTTCTAGTATTGCTAGTATGACTTCTTCTACAACAACAACAACTACTACAACTATTTCTATAACAACAACAACTACTACTATTACTATTACAACTACTGATGCTACTACTACGATTACAACTACTACTGCTACTACTACTACAACTACAACTACTATTACTAGTACTACTACTACTACTACTATTACTACAACTTCTCTAACTAGTACTCCTACTATGAAAACTACTACATCTACTATTATTATTACTACTACTACAACAACAACAACAACTACTACTACTACGAACACTAGTACTACTACTTCTACTACTACCACTAGTACTACCCCTACCACTACAACTACTACTACTGTTTCTACTACTAGAACTACTACTACTCCTGCTACTACTACCACAATCACAACCACTACTACTTCTACTACTACTGCTACTACTGTTGTTGTTGCTGCCACTACTACTATGACATCTACTACTACTACTACTCCTGCTACTACTACACTACTACTGCAACTACTTCTACTACTAGAACTATTACTATTACTCCTACTACTGTTACGACGACTACTACTACTGCTACTATTACTACTACTACTATGGTTGCTATTACTAGTACTACTACTATTATACCTATTACTACAAATACTAGTACTACAACTACTACTACCACAACTACTGCTATTACTACTACTATTGCTACTACCGCTTTCTACTACTATTATTGCTACTGCTGCTACTACTACTACTACTACAGCTACTACTCGTACTATTATGACTACTACTGCCACTACTACTACGGCTACTGCCATTATTGGTACTACTTCTATTGCTATTACCACTACTGCTGCTACTACTTCCATTGCTACTCCTACTACTCATCGTCCTCCTACTACTACTGCTCCTACTAATACTATTACTACTACTACTGCTGCTAATACAAACCGTACTCCTTCACCTACTTCTACTACTACTACAACAACTACTGCTGCTACTATTTGTATTACTACTACTACTACTATTACAACTACTGATACTACTACTACTACTACTAGAACTGCTAGTGCTGCTGTTACTACTACAACTACTGCAAATATTGCTACAACATCAACTACTACTACTACTGCAGCTGCTGCAACAGCAACTACTAATAATACTATTACTACTTCTACTCCTCACACTCCGACTCCTACTCCTAAAACTACACCTTCTATTACTTCTGCTGCTAGAATTACTACTACTCCTATTACTTCTACTACTAGTACTACAAATACTGTTACTAATACTACTACTTCTACTATTACTACAACTTCTGCTAATACAACTACTGCTACTACTCCAACAACTATTACTACTACTACTACTACTACTACTCTTGCTACTTCTATTACTGTTACTACTACTACTGCTACTACCTTCACTACTACTACTACTCCTACTACTATTAATACTACTACTATTACTACAACTAGTACTACTACTACATTTACTATGACTACAACAACTATAGCTACTACTACTACTGCTCCTACTACTACTACTACTATGACTACTATGATTACTTCTGCTACTACCACTACTACGACTAATACTACTAGCACTACTACTACTTCCGCTGCTACTGTTCCAACTCCAACCGCTACTCCTACTACCATTCCGAATCTTATTACTTCCACTACTGCTTCTACGACTTCTGTTGCTACTACTACTACGACTACTACTACATCTGCTACAACAACAACAACAACTACAGCTACTACTACTATAGTTGTTGCAGCTGCGGCAACTACTACTCGTACAACTATAACAACAACAACTACTAGTACGAGTACTCCTACTACAACAAAAACCACTATTGTTACTTCTACTACTGCTGCTACTAGTGCTGCTACTGCCCAACTATTCCTACTACCCCAACTACTACTATTATGGATACTCCTACTACTACTACAACTGCTACTACTACTACTCCATTTACCACTCGTACTCGTACTCCTACAACTACTACTACTACTATTCCACCTCATCATTCGACTACTACAACTACTACTGCTACTCCAACTGCTTCTACCACAACTACTATTACTCCTACTAGTACTACTACTACTTCTACTACTGCTACAACAACTACTGCTATTGCTACTACTATTACTACTACTAGTACGATAACTACCGCTACTACCGCAACTATTATTATTGCAGCTATTATTACTACTACTACTTCTATGACTAGTATAACTGCTACTACTCCTCCAACTGCAACTGCTATTACTACTACCACTGCTCCAATTACTATTACTCCTACTACTACTTTTACTACTGCTGCTAAGACTACTACAACAACTACTACCAATGCTACTTCTACCTCAACAACAACTATGGCTACTACTGCAACTCCTACGCCTACTCTTGCCAATACTACTATGACTCCTACTCCTACTATTGCTACTACTACTCCTACTCCAACTCCTACACCTACTACTACTACTAGTAATCCAACTCCTACTACTCCCACTACTACTTCTACTCTTCCAGTTACTACTACTACTACTATTACTACTGCTATAACGTTTACTACTACTACTCCTACTACTAATGTTGCTGCTGTTGCATCAACTACTACTACTACTACTACTACTACTACTTCAACTACTACTAGTACGATTAGTACTTCTACTACTAGTACTACTACGACTACTACAACAACAATAACTACTACTACTACTACAACAAGTACTATTACTACTACTACTACTTCTGCTACTAATACTACTACTACTGCTACTAAAACTACTACTTGTACTATGACTACTACTATTATAACAAGTACTACTACTACAAGTACTACCACTAGAACTACCACCACTACTACTACAACTACTACTACTACAGCTACTGCTAGTACTCCTCCGTCTACTACTACTACTAACATTACTACTAATACTACAACTACTACACCTACTGGTACTACTTCTATGACTACTGCTACTACTAGTACTACTACTACTACTACTAATACAATTACCACTCATGCTACTACTACTACTATGACTACTGCAACTACTACAACAGCAACAACAACAACAACAACTACTACTACAACTATTATTGCAACAATAACAATAACAACTACTGCTACAACAACAACAATTGCTATCTCTTCTACGATAGCAACTACAAAAACTATTTCTACAACAACTACTACTATTGCTATTAGTGCGATTACTACTACTATTACCTCTACTACCACAACTAGTTTGACTACTAGTACACTACTACTTCATCTACTTCTACTAGAGCTACTACTACTTCCACAACTACTACAATTACAACTACCCTAACTCCTGTTACTACTACAACTGCTACTACTACTATAACTGCGACTACTACTGCTCCTAATACTACTCGACCACTACTATTAATACTACTACTACTACTACTATTACCACTACTACTGCTAGTACTAGTACTACTACAACTACTACTGCTACTAGTACTCTGATTACAATGACTACTGCTACTACTACTACTACTCCAACAACTACTATAATTACTATTAGCAATAGCACTACTACTACCACTACTACTCCTATTACAACAACAACTAATGCTACTATTACTCCTACTACTACTACTATTATGACTACTACTACTATTGTTGCTGCTACTGCTGCTGCTAATGCTACTACCACTACTACTACTTCTACTACCGTTGCTGCTAATACTAGTACAACTACTAGAACCTATGCTACTACTATTACTGCTACTGCTACTGCTACTATTACATGTCTGCTTAGACTATTACTACACGTTTGCTTCTACTACCGCTCCTCCTCCTCCTACTATTGCAGGTTTGGTACTACTACTATTCCTACAGACGCTACTACTACTCCTACTACCGTTATTACTACTTCTGCTACTACTACTACAACTGTTGTTGCTGCTACTACCACTACTACAACAATTGCAGCTGCTGCTGCTACTACTACTACTACTACTACCCCTACGACTACTACTAGAATTACTACTGCCATTTCTACTTTGGCTTCTACTACACCTCCTCCTCCTCCTACAACAACTACTATTACTTCTGCCGCTACTTCTGCTACTCCAACTACTTCTCCTATAATTGCTATTACTGTAACTGCTACTTCTACTAATTCTGCTACTACAACAACTAGTGCTACTAATACTACTTTTGCTACAACTACTACCACTACTACTACTACTACTATTGCTACCACTACTACTACTACTACTACTACTACTACTACTACTACTACTACTACTACTACTACTACTACTACTACTACTATTGCTACCATTTCTATTACTACTACTATGACTACTAGTATAAATGCTACTACAACTACTACTATGTATATTACTATTACTACTACTGTTGCTATTGCTGGTACTACTGCTACTATTGTTATACAGACTATGACTAGCACTTCTACTTCTGCTCATGCGGCTACTGCTTCAGCTTCTATTGTAATTATCACAGTTGCTGCAACTACTACAACTTCTGCTACTGCAAACTTCCACCACTACTACTACTTATCCTACTACTAAAACTTATACTACTACTACTATTACTACTACTACAATAGCTTCTCTGACTAGTACTACTGCTACTACGACTACTATGACTACACCTACAAATACTGTTACTACTACTACTACTCCAACTAATACTTCTACAATTAATACTACTACGACTTTTACAAGTACTACTACTGCGACTACTACTAAAGTACTACTGCTGCTACGACTGTGACTACTACTATGAGTAATACTCCTACTACTAATGCTATTACTACTACTACTACTACAACTACTACTACTATTGCTACTGCTACTACCACTACTACTACTAATACTATTTCTACTACTACTACTTCCACTGCTTTTGCTACCACTACTACTAATACTACTGCTGCTACTAGTACTAGTACTACTCCAAATACCACTACAACTTCTACTATTACTGCTACTACTGCTACTACTTCTATTGCTACACCAACTACTATACAAACTACTACACCTACTACTACTACTACAACTCCTATTACTACTACTACTGCAGCTACTACTACTATTACTCCTAATCCTAAACATACTCTAACAACTACTACTACTACTACTACTACTACTACTTCAACAACTACTACTACCACTACTGCTACTACTACCACCACCACCACAACTACTACTACTACTACTGTTGTTGCAGCTACTACTACTACTACTGGCACTACTGCTACTACTGGTACTACTGCTCCTACTACAGCTATTACTATTACTATTACTACAACAACAACAACCCCTATTGCTGCTGCTGCTACTGTTACTCCTACTACTATTATTATTACTACTACTACTACAACTATTACTACTACTACTACATCTACTACTGCTACTACTACTAACTACAACAACAACTACTACTACAACTACTTCAATTATAACTACCACTGCTACCACTTCTGTTTCTACTACTACCACTACAACTACTTCTACTCCTACTATTACTACTACTCCTACTACTACTACCACTACTACATCTAGTACTAATACTACTACTTCTACAACTACTACAACTACTTCTACTACTACTTCTGCTACTACTAGTACTACTACTAATGCTACTACTACTACTGCTCCTCCTCCTCCTCCTCCCCCTCCTGCTACTACTGTCCCTACTACTACTAGTACTAGCAAATTCACAACAACTACTACTACTACCACCAACACTACTACTAAGCTACATCTGCAGCTATTACTACTACAATAGCTACTACTACCTCCACTTCTGCTACTACTTCCGCTACTACTACTGTTACTACTATGATTACAACAACAACAACTACTACTACTATTTCTCCAGCTACTACTATGACTATGATTACACTATAACTTCTGTTTCTACTACTACAACTCCTACTACTACAATCACTACTATTGCTAATAACTCTACTATTGCTCCAACTGGTCCTTCTACTACCAGCACTATTGCTACCACTGCTACTACTAGTACAACTACTACTACTACTAAAATTACTACTACCACTACTACTACTACTACTATTACTATTACTACTACTACTACTACTAAGTCTGCTACTCCTACTACTAGTATGACTACTACTAAGACTACTACTCTATTTCTAAAAGTACAATTACCACAATTACTACTCCTACTACTGCTACTACTACTACTACTACTACTAGTCAGACTAATACTATTGTTCCAAACACACCTACTACTACTACTAATACAAAAACTGCTACTACTACAACAACAACAATTACTACTACTACTAAAACAACAACAACAATAACTACTACTACTACTGCTACTACTAAGTCTGCTACTGCTACTACTATTACTACTACTACTAAGACTACTACTATATTGCTAAAGTACAACTACCACTACTACTCCTACTATTACTATGAATACAGCTATTACTACTACTACTTTTGTTACTTCTGCTGCTACTACTACTGTTGCTACTACTACTACAACTACCAATACTACTGCTACTGCTACTACTACTTGTCTTATTTGTACTATTGCTACCACTACTATGATTTATATTACCACTACTACTACTACAACTACTGTTGCTGCTACTTCTATAACTATTCTAGCTGCTACTGCTACTACATCTACTCCAACTAATCCTTCTACTATTGCTAATACTACTCCTACTACAACTGCTACTACTTCTACCACTCTCACTACTAGTACTACACCTACTCCAATTGCTGTTACTGGTACTACTACTACAACTGCTACTACTACTACTACAACTACTGCTACAACTACTATTACTACTAGTACTACTACTAGTACTACTTCTACTACTAGAATAATCGCTACTACTACTACTCCTACTACTACTGGTACTACTATCACTAATTCTAACACCACTACTACTAATACTACTATGCCTACTACTACTACTCCTACACCAACTCCTACTACTACTCCTCTACTAGTAGGAGAATTTGTATTAATTGTGATAGTAGTAGTAATAGTCATAGTCGTAGGAGTAGCAGTAGCAAAAGGAGCAGCTGCAGTAGTCGAAGGAGTAGTAGTATTATTAGTAGTAGTATTAGTAGTAGTGGTAGTAGTAGTAGTTCTTGTAGGAGTAGTAGTAGTGGTAGAAGCAGTAGTAGTAGTTGTTGTTACAGTAGTCATAGTAGTCATTGTTGTGGAAGTAGTTATAGCAGTAGTAGTATTTATTATTATAGTAGTTGTAGTAGTAGTAGTAGATATTGTATTATAGTTATTATTATTATAGCTATTATTAGAAGAAGTAGTAGAAGTACTAGTACTAGTCGTAGGAGTAGAAGTCATAGTAGGAATAATAGTAGTAGTGGTAGTAGTAGTCGTATTAACAGTAGCAGTAATTGGATTCGTAGTAGAAGTTGTTGTAGTCACACTAGTAGCAATAGTAGTAGTAGTAGTAGTAGTAGTGGTAGTACTAGTAACAGTAATGGTAATAGAAGTACTAGTAGTAGTAGTAGGAGTAGTAGTAGGAGTAGTAATAGGAGTAGGACTAGCAGTAGTAAAAGTAGTAGTAGTAGTAGTTAGAGTTGTAGTAGTATTAGTAGTAGTACTAGTTGTAGGAGTACTAACAGGGTGGTAAAAGGACTAGGAAAAATAGTAGTAATAGTAGTAGTAATAATAGTAGCCACAATAATAGGAGTAATAGTAGTAATAATAGTAGTTGTTGTAGTTGGAGCCGAAGTAGTAGTAGTAGAAGTAGTAGTAAGAGTAGCAGCAAAACTAATAGTAGTGGCAGTAGTAATAATAGTAGTAGTAGCTGTAATAGTGGTCGTAGTAGCAATAGTAGTGGTAGTAATATTAGTAAGTGGTAGAAGTAGTCGTAGTAGCAGTAGTAGTAGTAGTAATATTAGTAAGTGGTAGAAGTAGTCATAGAAGCATTAGTAGTAGTAGTAGTATTAGTAAGAGGAGTAGTAGTAGCTATAGGAGTAATAGTAGTAGTAGTTGTAGTTGTAGTGTAGTAGCAGTTGCAATTATAGTAGTAGTGGATGTAGTAGTAGTTGTAGAAGTAGTTGTCGTAATGGAAGTAATAGCACCAGTGGCAACAGAAATAGTAGTCATAGTAATAGTAGTAGTTGTTGTAGTAGTCATACTAGTAGTAGCAGTAGGAGTAGTAGTAGTTGTTGTCGTAATTGAAGTAGTTCTGCCAGTATTAATAGTACTAGTAGTAGTAGTAATAGTAGTAGTAGAAGTAGTAATAGTAGTAGTAGGAGTAGCTGCAGTAGGAGTAGTAGTTGATGTGATAGTAGTAGTCGTATTAGTAGTTGTAGTCATAGCAGTAATAGTTTTTGTCGTAGTAGTTGTTGTAGTAGTAGAAGTGGTAGTAGTAGTAGTAGTAGTAGGTATAGCTGTTGTAGTAGTGGTAATAGAAGTTGGAGTACTAGTAGTTGTCGTAGTGGCAGTAGTAGCTATAGTAGTAATTGTAGTAGTCATAGTAGTAGTAGAGTTAGTAGCAAAAGTAGTACTAGTAATTGTAGTAATAGCAGTAGTATTAGTAGTAGTAGTAGTAGTGTACTAGTAGTAGTAGTAGTAGTAGTAGTAGTTGTGGCAGTAGCAATAGTAGTAGAAGTAGTAGTCGAAGTTCTAGTTGTAGTAGTATTAGTAGCGGCAATAGTATTAGGAGTTGGAGTAGTAGTTGTGGTAGTAGTAGTAGTTGTAGTAGTAGTTGCAGCAGTAGTAGAGCTTGTAGTAGTAGTAGTAGCAGAAGTAATAGTAGTGTTAGTAGTACTGTTAGTAGAAGTATTAGTGTAGTAGTAGGAGTAGTAGTGCTAGTAGTATTAGTAGTTGTAGTAGGAGAATTTATTTTAATTATAGCAGTAGTAATAATAGTCGTAGTAGTTGGAGTAGTCGTAGTAGCAGTTGTAGGAGTGATTGTTGTGTTAAGTCAAGTAACGGTTGTAGTACGAGTAGCAGTAGTTGAAGTAGAAGTAATAGTAGTGGTTGTTGGAGTAGTAGCAGTACTATGAGTTGGAATAGTAGCGATTGTAGGAGTAGTTGTAATTGAAGCAGTAGTAGTTGTAGTTGTAGTGTAGTAATAGCGACAGTAGTAGTAGTAATAGAAGGAGGAGGAGGAGTAGTTGTAGTAGTAGTAGTAGTAGTAGTAGTAGTAGTAGTAGTAGTAGTAGTAGTAGTAGTAGTAGTAGTAGTAGTAGTAGGAGTAGTAGTAGTAGTAGGCCTAGTAGTAGTAGAAGTAGTATTTGTAATAGTAATAGTAGTTGTAGTAGTAGAAGTAGCAGCAGTAGCAGGAGTAGTAGTAGTAGTAGGCCTAGTAGTAGTAGAAGTAGTATTTGTAATAGTAATAGTAGTTGTAGTGCAAGTAGTAGTAGTAGTATTATTATTAGTTTTAGTAGTAGTAGTGGTAGAAAATGTTGTGGTAGTAGCAGAAACTGTAGCAATAGTACTAGTAGCTAGTAGTAGTAGCAGAAGAAGTTATTATTGTTGTCACAGAAGTAGTAGGAGTAATACTCGTACTTGTAGTAATAGAGGTTATTGTAGTAGTAGTAGTAGTAGTAGTTGCTAGAGTAGCATCACTGGTAGTCGTGTTGTTGTAGTAGTAGTATTCTCTATAGTAGTAGTAGTATTAGTAGCAATAATAGTAGTAGTAGTAGTAGATAATGTAGATGTAGTTATAGTAGTAGTAGTAGCTGGAGTTGAAGTAGAAATAGTAGAAGTAGTAGTAGTAGTAGGAGTAGGAGTGGTCATAGGTCTAGTAATAGGAGTAGGAGTAGCAATCATAATAGTACTAGTAATAGTTGTAGTAGTAGTAGTAGTAGTACTTGTAGTAGGAGTAGTAGTAGGATTAGCAGCAAAAGTAGTAGTAGCAATGGTGGTAGGAGCTGTAGTAGTAGTATGAGTAGGTATAGAAGTAGTAGCAGTGGTAGCAATAATTGTAGTAGAAGTAGTAGTTGTTGTTGTAGCAGTAGCAGTAGTAGTAGTTGTAGTAATAACGCTAGTTGTAGTAGCAGTAGTAGCAATAGTAGTAGTTGTAGTAGTTAGAGTACTAGTTATAGTAGGTGTATTAGGGGTAATAGTGGTAGTAGTAGTAATAGTGGTCGTAGTAGTTGTAGTAGTAGTAACAGTAGTAATTGCAGTACTAGTAGTAGTAGTAGAAGTAGTTGTGGTAGTAGTAGTAGCAGTCGTGGCAGTAGCAGCTGTAGTAGCAATATTACTAGTAGTTGTAGTAGAAGTAGTAGTTGTTGTTGTTGTAGTAGTAATTGTAGCAATAGTAGTAATAGTAGTAATAGTTGTAGTTGTAGTAGTGGTAGTAGTTGGAGTAGTAGTATTAGGAGTAATAGTAGTAGTACGAGTAGCAGTAGAAGTAGTAGCAGTAGTAGTTATAATAGCAAAAGTAGTAGTAATAGAAGTAGGAATAGTAGTAGTAGTAGTAGTAGGCGTGCTAGTAGTATTAGTTGTAGTAGTAGCTATAGTAGCAGTAGCAATACTAGCAAGAACAGTAGTCGTAGTCGGAGTATTAGTAATAGTAGTAGTAGGAGTGGTAGTTGTAATACTAGTAGTAGTAGTTCTAGCAATTGTAGTAGTATTGGTAGTAGTTGTAGTAGTAGTACTAATAATAGTAGTAGTACTATTAGTAATAGTAATATTTATAGTAGGCGTATTAGGAGTAGCAGTAGTAGTAGTTGAAGTAGTAGTAGTAGTAATAGTAGTAATAATAGTAGTAGTAGTAGTAGTAGTCGTAGTAGTTATCGTAGTTGTTGTTGTTAATTGCAGTGGTAGTAGTAGTAGTAGTTGTTGTAGAAGTAGTAGTAGTAACAGTGGTAGTGGCAGTCGTAGTTGTCCTAGTAGTTGAAGTAGAAGTATAGTGGCAGAAGTAGTTGCTGTGGTTGCGAAGGTAGCCCTATGAGTAGCAGCAACAGTAGCAGCAGTAGTAGTAGTAGCCATGGTTTTAGTAGCAGTTTTCTAGCAGCAGAATTGATAATAGCAGCAGTAGCCGTCGTAGTAGCAGTAGCTGTAGTAATAATGGTAGTAGTAGTAGTAGTAGTCACTATCGTGGTAGTGGTAGTAGTAGCAAAAGTAGTAGCAATAGTTGTGCACATTGTAGCAGTAGCAGTGGTTGTGGTAATAGTAGTAATAGTATCAACAGTACTAGTTGCAGAAGTAGTAGTAGTAGGAAAAGAAGTAGTGGTAGTAGTAGCAGTAGCAGTACTAGTAGCAGCAACATTAGTAGTAGTAGTATTAGTAGTAGTTGTAGTAGTTGAATATGGAGTAGCAGCAGTAGTTGCAGTAGTTGCGGTAGTTGTAGTAGTAGTAGTAATAGTAGTAGTAGTAGCAGTTGCAGCAGTTGCAGCAGTTGCAGTGGTACCTGTTGTAGTAGTAGTAGTAGTAGTTGTTGTTGTTATAGTTGTTGTAGCAATAGTAGTAGCAGCAACAGTATTAGTAGAAGTAGTAGTAGTAGCAGCTGCAGCAGGAGTAGTAGTGGTAGTAGTAGCAGGAGTAGTAGTAGCAGTAGTAACAGAACTAATAGTTGCAATAGCAATATGTGTAGTAGTAGTAGTAGTAGCAGTAACTATAATAGTAGTAGTAGTAGGAGTAGTAGAAGTAATAATAGTAGTAGTAGCACTAGTAGTAGAAGTAGTAGTTGTAGTGTTTGTAGTAGTCGCAGCAGCAGTGGTAGTTACTCATAGTAATAGTAGTAGCAAAATTAGTATTAGTTTTTGTAGTAGTAGTTTAGTAACAATAGTAGTACTAGTAGTAGTATAGGTACTAGTAGAAGTAGTAGTTGCAGTAGATGTAGTAGTAGTAGTAGTAGTAATAGTATTAGTAGTAGTAGTTGTTGTAGTTGTAGTAGTAGTAGTAATAGCTATGGTAGTTGGACGAGGAGGAGTAGTAGTAGTAGTATTTGTTGTTCTAACAGCAGTAGTAGCAGCAGTAGTGGTTGTTGTAGTTGTAGTAGCAGTACAAGTAGTAGTTGTAGTAGTAGTAGCATTTGGAGTAGTAGTAGTAGCAGTAAGAGTAGTAGTAGTAACACTAGCGGTTGTAGGAGTAGAGGTAATTTCAGCAGTAGTAGTAGTAGTAGTAGTTGAAGTAGTAGTAGCCATAGTAGTTGGAGTAGTAGCAGCAACAGTAGCAGTTGTAGGAGTAGAGGTAATTGCAGCAGCAACAGTAGCAGTAGTAGTTGAAGTAGTAGTAGGCATAGTAGTAGGAGTAGTAGTTGTAGGAGGAGAGGTTTTTGTTGTTGTGCTATTAGCAATAGTAGTATTATTTATATTAATAGTAGTTGTAGTAGTAGTAGTATTAGTAGTAGTTGTTGTACTAATAGTGTAGTAACAGTAGGAGCAGTAGTAGTAGTAGAGGTAGTTGTTTTAATAGTAGGTGGAGGGGAAGATGTAGTGGTTGTTGTTGTTGTTGTTGTTGCAGTAGTAGTACTCACAGTAGTAGTAGTAGTACTCGCAGTAGTTGTAGTAAGTGTTTTAGTTATAGTAGAAGTAGTAGCAGCAACAGTAGTAGTAGTTTAGTAGTTGTAGCAGTAGCAGTAGTAGTACTAGTAGTACTAGGAGTAATAGTAGTGGTAGAAGTTGTTTTTGTAGCAGTAGTAGTAGTAGTAATAGTGGGATTGGTAGTTGTAATAGCTATAGGAGTGGTAGTCATAGTAGTAGTAGTTACAGTACTAGTATTATTTGCATTAATAGTAGTAGTTGTAGGAGTAGTAGTAGTATTTGTAGCAGTAGTTGTAGTAGTTGTGTAGTAATAGTAGCAGCAATAGTTATAGTAGAGGTAGTAGAAGAAATAGTAGTTGCAGTAAAGGCAGTAGTAGTAGTATTAGTACTAGAAGTTGAAGTAGTAGCACTCGTAGTAGTAGTAGTAATAGGAGTAGTAGTAGTGGTAGTAGCAGTAGTAGTAGTCGTAGTAAAAGTAGTAGTAGTAATAATAGTGGAGGTAGCGGTAGTAGTAGCAGTAGTAGTAGAAGCATTAGTAGCAATAGTAACTGTTGTAGTAGCTGTAGCAGTAGCGATATTAGCAGGAGTAGTAGTAGCAGTAGCAGTGATAGTGAGAAAAGTAGCATTAGTTGTAGTAGCAGCAGCAGCAGTAGTTGTGGTAGTAATTTTTATAGTAGTTGTAATAGTAGTAGCAGTAGTAGTGCTAATACTAGGAGCTGCAACAGCAGCAGTAGTAGTTTTAGTAGGTGTCGCAGCAGTTGTAGCAATAGTAGCAGCAACAGTAGTAGGAGTAGCAGTAGTATTAGTAGTAACAGTAGGAGTAGTAATAGTAGTAGTAGAAATAGTAGTAGCAGTACAGGTAATAGTATTAGTAATAGCAACAATAGTAGAAGGTGAAGTAATATGAGTTATAGTAGTAGTAGCAACAACAACAGTAGCAGTAGAATTTATGGTGGCAGTAGTAGTAGTAGTAGTAGTTTTAGTAGTAGTGGAAGAAGTTGTAGCAATAGTTGTAATTGTAGTAGGTGTAGCAGTGGTAGTAGTAATAGTAGTAGTTGCCGAAGTAGTAGCAATAGTACTAGTAGTAGTAGTTGCCGGAGTAGCAGTAGTAGTAGTTGTCGGAGTAGCAGTGGTAGTTGTTATTAGAGCGGTAGTAGCAACAGTACTAGTAGTAGCAATAGAAGCTTCTTCAATAGTAGTAGTAGTAGTATTTGCAAGAGTAGGAGTAGTAGTACAAGTAGTAGTAGCAATAGTTTCAATACTACTAGTAGTAGTGGTGGTACTAGCAATAATTGCAGTATTTGTTGTAGCAAAAATAGTAGTAGCAGTTGTTGTAGACGTAGCAGTAGTTGCAGTAGTAACAGTAGTAGCAGCAGCAATAGTAGTAATAGTAGTTGTAGAAGTAGCAGTAGCTGTTGAAGGAGCAGTATTAGTTGTAGCTATGGTAGCAGAAGTTGTAAAAATTATCGGAGTACTATCAATAGTATTAATAGTAGCAGTAGTATCAATAGCGTCAGTAGTAGCAGTAGTAGTAGTAGTGCTAGCAATACTAGTTGTAGTAGTAGTAGCACTAGCAGTAGTAGTTGGTGTAGCACTAGCAGTAGTAGTTGTAGTCCCACTAGTAGTAGTCGCTGCACTAGTAGCAGCAATAGTAGTAGGAGTAGTTGTAGTAGTAGTAGTAGCAGTAGGAGAAGCAGTAGTGGGTGTTGTAGTAGTACTAGTAGTTGTGGCTGTAGCAGTGGCAACGAAAGCAATAGTATAGTAACAGTAGAAGTAGTAGTTATAGCTATAGTAGAAACAATTGTAGGAGTAGTCGTAGCAGTTGTACTAACATTTGTCGTTGTTGTATTAGTAGTAGTAGCAGTACTAGGACTAGGAATAGAGATAGTATTAGTAGTAGTAGCATCCATATTTGTAGTAGTAGCAGCTGTAGTAGTAGGTGTAGTAGTTGTAGTAGTAGTAGTAGCAATTTTAGTACTAGTTGTGGTTGTTGTCATACTAGTAGTAGTTGCAGAAGTAGTAGTAATAGTCGTAGTAGAAGTAGTAGTAGTAGTAGTAGTAGTAGTAGTAGTAGTAGTAGTAGTAGTAGTAGTAGTAGTAGTAGCAGTAGTAACAATAGCAGTGACAGCGGCCGAAATAGAAGCAGTAGTAGAAGTAGCTAGAGCAACAGCAGCTGTAGTGGTACTTATTGTTTTAGTAGTAGTGGCATTCGCAGTCATAGTAGTAGTTGTCATAGCAGCAGCAGTAGAAGTAGAAGTATGAGTGGTACTAGTAATTGTAGTAGTAGTAGCAGTAATAGTAGTAATAGGAGTAGTTGTAGTAGTTGTAGTTGTAGTTGTGGTAGTAGTAGTAGTAGTCATAGGATTAGTAGTAGTAGTAGTAGTAGTAGTAGTAGTAGTAGTAGTAGTAGTAGTAGTAGTAGTAGTAGTCTTAGTAATAGTAGTACTAGTAGTACTGGTAGTTGCAATAGAAGTGGTTGTTGTATTGCTAACAATAGTAGTAGTAGTAGGAGTTGGAGTGGAAGTACAAGTCGAAGAAGTAGTAGTAGTAGTAGTAGTAGTAGTAGTAGTAGTAGCAATAGAAGGAGTAGGAGTAGTGGTAGGAGTAGCAAGAGTTGTAGTAGGAGGAGGAGTAGTGGAAGAAATAGTAATAGTAGTAATAATAGCAACAGTAGTAGTAGTAGTGGTACTAACAGCACGAGTAGTATTTATGTTATTAGGAGGAGGAGAAGTAGTAGTAGGACTAGTAGTAGTTTTAGTAGTGGTCGTAGTAGGATTAGTCGTAGTAATTGTGGCAGTAGGAGTTGGAGTAGGATTAGGGGCAGTAATAGTAGTAGTAGTAGTAGTAGCAGCCGCAACTACAACGGCAGTAGTAGTAGAAGTAATATTTGCAGTAGTTTTAGTAATAATATTAGTGGTAGTGGTTGTAGTTGTGGTTGGAGTATTAGTAGTACTAGTAGTAGTAGTAGTAGTAGTAGTAGTAGTAGTAGTAGGTGTAGGAGAACTAGCAGTAGCAGTTGTACTAGTGGAGTAGTAGTAATAGTAGTAGTAGTAGTCATAGTAGGAATAGGGGTAACAGTAGTTGTAGTAGGAGTAGGAGTAG
>RXID01015901.1:0-18645 GCA_005019695.1 Trichopus zeylanicus subsp. travancoricus
AATGTTGCTACTGTTGCTTCTACTTCTAATACTAGTACGAGTACTACTACGGTTACTGCTACTACTACTACTTCTCCTTCTACTACCACTACCTCTTCTCCTACTATGACTATTGCTTCTCCTACTACTTCTACTACTACTGCAACTTCTAATACTACTATTGCAATTGCCTCACCTACTACTACTACTGCTTCTCCTCCTACTACAATCACTACTTCTGCGACTAGTACTACTAATTCTACTACTATTATTACTGCTACTACTACTACTACTACATAGGAACTACTACTAGGGTTACTCTAACTGCTGCTAGTCACTGCTTCTCTGTTAGCTATCTCCAAATACTACCACTACAAATGCAACTACTACTACTTTTACTGATACAACTATTACTACTACTACTACTAGTTCTCCTACAACTTCCACTAGTACAACTACCACTTCATCTACTATTGCTACAATAACTGCTACTACTACCACCACTACTACTATTGTTTCTACTACAGCTACTATTACTACCGCTAGCACTACAACCACTACTGCTACAACTACTACAGCTACATCCACTGCTACTAATACTGCCATTCCAGCTACTATAGCTCTTACTATTTCAACTACTACTACTGCTACTACTGCTACTTCTGCTATTACTCCTAATATTTCTACTGTTGCTGCTACTATTACGACTACTGTTATTACTAATACTACTACTATTACTACATCTACTACTACAACAACTACTATTACTATTACATCTGTTGTAGTTGCTACTACTACTGCTGCTACTGATACTACTAACAATACTACTGCTACTAGTGTTGCTGCTACTACAACTACTATTGCTACTACCACTGCTACTACTACTACTACTACTACTGCCACTACTACAACTCTTACTATTACTAGTATTGCTTCTAATACTACCAGTACTACTGCTATTACTTCTTCTACTACTACTATTGCTTCTACTACTACAACTACTATTAGTACTACAAATACTACTACTCGTACCACTACTACTACAACAACAACAACTACTATCAATACTACCCCTACTACTACTACTCATACTTCTCCAACTACTACGACTTCTACTACGACTACAATTCCTACCCCTACCACCACTACTACACTTACTACGACACCTACTACAACTCCTAGTCCTACTACTACTCCTATTGCTACTACTATACTGCTGCAACAACAACAACTACTAATACTATTGTTACTACTACTACTACTTCTACTACTACTAATACTACTAAAACTACTACTACCAATTCTACTAAGCTACTTCTACTCCTACTACTACTACGATGACAACAACGACTACTACTACTATTACTAATGCTCCAATTACTACTACTACTGTTACCAACGCTCCAATTACTACTACTACTACTACCACGACTACTACTACTACTACTACAATGATATTAACAACAACAATGATAACTACTACGACTATCACTATTATTACTACTTTTATTACTACTACTCCTACTACTCCTACTACTCCAACTACTACTCTCTTTTATAAAGTGGCTTTCTAAAAGCTACTTTATAAAAGTAACTTTACTTTACACCTCTGGATGCGGTTTCCTCAGGACTGGGCCGGGCTGTTTATTCTTTGGACTAACTGGTCGAAGCAACTTTGGACCTTTTGGGCTGGATTGTTGGGCCGAATGCTACCACTTTCTCCTTTCGCAAGCTTTCTGCTGTGCTCAGAACATGAAGGCGGGCAGTCGTTGGGCTGCGTCAGTTGTGAGTTTGACTGCCGTTTCAAGCTGGACATCAATCTGAGTTACAACAGGATGCCACTGGGCCCAGAAGTTGCCCGTGGTCTTGTGTCCTGCGCGCTTTGTGGCTTCGGATAGCTTCAGGGCGTGGAGGTCCCGGAACTGTCGAACAGCTTTAAGTGCTTCCTGGGCACTTTGTTGTTCCAGCTGTTGAAGCCGTTGCCTGATGGTGTTGTAGGTATCGAGGGACATGGGAAGGCTCTGTAGGAGCTATAGCTGTGATTCATATTGTAGCACAAGGCTTAGGCTTCCGCCAAGTGCTCCTCCTTTGCCTTCTGAGAGGGTGTCTGGTGTGCCTCCTGTAACCGGGTTGCTACGAGGCTGAGTCCTTCCAGAGTTTCGGGTGCAGGACATCCTTCTCCATGGACTTGGGGTCGTATTTCTGGGGCTTCCATTTACAAATTCTGCCCCATCCTGTCATGCAGCCGTCGGTCTCAAGGATCATATAGCTTGCTTCTGGTGGCAATTCGAGATCCGGCAGCTTTTGCACCAAGGCCATGATTTTTGCGACTAAGTCCCAATCTTGGGAGTTCTAGCGCCTTTCTCCCGTAGGACTTGTCTTTGCATAAAGTGGCCCGAGTAGAGTTCCCATATTAGGGATATAGCTCCGGGCGTAATTCAAGATTCCGAGCCAGGCTCGGAGGCCTTTTGTGGTGGTCAGTTCCTGTTCCTGGAAGTTTGCAATCTTCTTGATAATGTGGGGCTGCAGCTTGATTCGCTGATTGCCGAGTACTGCCCCCAAGAATTCCACTTTCGAGACTGCTAACTTCATTTTTGTTGGGCTTAGGATTAGCCCATTGTTTTGGCAAATCTGGAGCATGACCCGCAGATGCTGTTCATGCTCAGCTTCAGAGGAGGAGAAGACCAGAATGTCATTAATGTATACTGCAATAAAGTCTTCTGTCCCCTTGAAGCAGCTGTCCATCTTCCGTTGGAATACGACAGGTGCATTTTTCAGGCCAAATGGCATTACGAGCCATTCATAGAGGCCTTCTGGTACCCAGAATGCCGTCCATTCCACGGAGGCAGGATGCATCGCCACTTGATGAAAACCTGATTTCAGGTCAAATTTTGAGTAAATGTGGCTCCTGCTTACCTTCCGTAAGATGGTGTTGATCCCAGACAGGCTGTACTGATCCTTGTTGGTGAGATCATTCAGGCGCCGATAGCTGAAGACCATCCGCTCCTTGCCTTTGATCTCCTGGCCCGTTCGGGGATCAACTGTTGTACCGGAATTCACAATAATTGCAGTGGTGCGATGCCGGCTTTTGCTGGGGTGAATAATGCCAAGATCCAGTAGTGCTTTCACATGCTTTGCATACATAGCCTTGGCTTGCGGTGTAATGTGCTTTAAGGGCCGGTCTTCAATAGTGAAATCCGGGTTTTTGATGTCCAGGTGGCAGAGCACCTAGTTCTTGGACCAATATTTCAGTGGGTCCTCACCAATGTATCCTTGGCGTCGGAGTTTTTCAAGCAAGGAGCCGACGCTGCTGGTGAAGCTCCGTGATGGCTGTTGGTCCATTGCATACTGCACTAGCTCTTGCATCTGAATGTACTCATCCTCATCTAGGTCCAACTCTTCAATAGCTGCTGCAGTCGGTACAGATGGGAGAGTATGAATTGT
This sequence comes from Trichopus zeylanicus subsp. travancoricus, assembly GCA_005019695.1. Taxonomy (NCBI): domain Eukaryota; kingdom Viridiplantae; phylum Streptophyta; class Magnoliopsida; order Dioscoreales; family Dioscoreaceae; genus Trichopus; species Trichopus zeylanicus. The sequence goes on from RXID01015901.1 coordinate 3,424, forward strand.
GGTTACGTTTTTGTAGAACGTAACCGTATTTCCTTTGATGCGGACGCCGCCTTGCATGGCGCGGATGAAGTTACAGCCAAGGATCATCTGGATAGCCTCCCCCAACTTCATCGGGAAGGCATATGTGTAAGGGATCCGAAAGCCATTCTCCCCAATCATCATGCGGCTGAATTTAAGCTTTTTATTGGCCGAAGTGCGGGAGTTGGTGCCACTGAAATGCACGAGGAAGGGGTTGTCCTCCAGGGCATTGACAGGAGCCGCTCCTTGGTCAATGCAGCAGGTTGTAGCCCCAGTGTCGAGGATTGCATTGACTTCAAATGGCACAATATGGGGAATATCGAACTTCACCTTAATGTTGTAGAACATATTTTTCGTCCGCCGGGGTGGTGTTGTCACCCTCATTTCAGCTGAGAGGAGCCGCTGAGTAGTGTCGACGAGAAGGATGTTGAGGTCGTCGTCGGTATTCGCTAGCTCATCCTCCTGCTGCTTTAGTATGAGAGCTCCTTTCTCCTGTTGGAGCTTTTGTATTTCCTTTTGCAGATCACTTCGCTCGAGCACCATGCGGTCAAGCTCCATGGTCGTATTTTCAAGCTCCTTGTGCTTCAGCCTCCAGTTTTCAGTGAGTGGTTTCCTTTTTCAGATCACTTCGCTCGAGTAGCACCATGCGGTCAAGCTCCATGGTGGTATTTTCGAGCTCCTTGTGCTTCAGTCTCCAGTTTTCAGACTCACGTTGCCAGTGATGGCTTTCCTCTTGGACAAGAAGAAGGCATTGTTGAAGGGCCTCCTTCTCTTCATGGGCGAGAGTGAGCTGTTGTTGCAGCTGCCGCTTTTCACTTTCACAAGTAGAAATGTAATTTTGTTGTTCAAGTAGTAAGTCATTGGACTCATACCTTGGAAGGGATGTCTGGGCTACTGGAACTCTTTTGCTTAAGTAGTACCAGCTGCATCTGCCACATACTGTCAGCTTACAGTTTGGGCAGTGCATACGGTAGCACTTTTGGGAGGGTGCCTGGCAGCAAGATCATCTTTCGTAAGCATCAGGCACATCTTGATGTAATTCCCAAGTGTGGCTACACTCGTGCTGGTATTGTGATACTTTGACCATGGCGCGGTAGCCTCCTGTAGGGCCAATCCACCAGGTCCTGTCTTCTTCTCGAAACATGAAAATCTTTTCCTCCCGCAAGACTGCCGTGTCCTCCTCCCCTTCAGAAATTCTGTAGATGGCATCACTGGGGTCATCGCCTTCTTGAACGGACATAATTTCACAATCGACAGGGAGGTCAAGCTGTTCTAACATGGCGACGCGCTTGACATTTCGTCGCTCATTGGGGCATGCGATTGTTCCAGCTGTTGAAGCCATCGCGTGATGGTGTCGTAGGTATCGAGGGACATGGGAAGGCTCTGTAGGAGCTGTAGCTGTGATTCATATTGTAGCACAAGGCTTGGGCTTCCGCCAAGTGCTCCTCCTTTGCCTTCTGAGAGGGTGTCTGGTGTGCCTCCTGTAACCGGGTTGCTACGAGGCTGAGTCCTTCCAGAGTTTCGGGTGCAGGCCATCCTGAAATAACAAGTGAAGTCATTAAGCGGGAGAGAGTATCCGCCAGCTGGTTATCCTCTCCGCTGATGTGTTCAAAGTGGATGGCGAGTCCCGTGCCAGTAATGTAGTCGGTGAAGGCGAGCCAGCGTACGCGGGAAGGCTTATTTTTGGCCGACTTGTTGAAGAAGCTTATGATTGCTTGACAGTCGGTTCGAATAGTTAAGTCAGCCTTATCCAGGAAGTAAATCTTTAGTGCTTCCAGCGTATTCATGACGGCATAGAGTTTCGCATCAATGGTGGATTTGATTGGATGGAACCTGTCGCTAGCATAGGCACATACCTTCTCCATGGACTTGGGGTCGTATTTCTGGGGCTTTCATTTACAAATTCCGCCCCATCCTGTCATGCAGCCGTCGGTCTCAATGATTATATAGCTGGCTTCTGGTGGCAATTCTAGATCCGGCAGCTTTTGCACTAAGGCCTTGATTTTTGCGACTAAGTCCCAATCTTGGGAGTTCCAGCGCCTTTCTCCCGTAGGACTTGTCTTTGCATAAAGTGGCCCAAGTAGAGTTCCCAGATTAGGGATATAGCTCCGGGCGTAATTCAAGATTCCGAGCCAGGCTCGGAGGCCTTTTGTGGTGGTCAGTTCCTGTTCCTGGAAGTTTGCAATATTCTTGATAATGTGGGGCTGCAGCTTGATTCGCTGATTGCTGAGTACTGCCCCCAAGAATTCTACTTCCGAGACTGCTAACTTCATCTTTGTAGGGCTCAGGATTAGCCCATTGGTTTGGCAGATCTGGAGCATGACCCGCAGATGTTGTTCATGCTCCACTTCAGAGGAGGAGAAGACCAGAATGTCATCAATGTATACTGCAATAAAGTCTTCTGTCCCCTTGAAGCAGCTGTCCATCTTCCGTTGGAATATGGCAGGTGCATTTTTCAGGCCAAATGGCATTACGAGCCATTCATAGAGGCCTTCTGGTACCCAGAATGTCGTCCATTCCACGGAGGCAGGATGCATCGCCACTTGATGAAAACCTAATTTCGGGTCAAATTTTGAGTAAATGTGGCTCCTGCTTACCTTCCGTAAGATGGTGTTGATCCCAGGCAGGCAGTACTGATCCTTGTTGGTGAGATCATTCAGGCGCCGATAGTTGAAGACCATCCGCTCCTTGCCTTTGATCTCCTGGCCCGTTCGGGGATCAACTATTGTACCGGAATTCACAATGATTGCAGTGGTGCGGTGCCAGCTTCTGCTGGGGCGAATAAGGCCAAGATGTAGTAGTGCATTGCATATACGTAGCCTTGGCTTGTGGTGTAATGTGCCTTAAGGGCTGGTCTTCAATAGTGAAATCTGGGTTTTTGATGTCCAGGTGGCAGAGCACCTGGTTCTTGGACCAATATCTCAGTGGGTCTTCACCAATGTACCCTTGGCGTCGGAGTCCTTCAAGCTGGGAGCCAACACTGCTGGTGAAGCTCCATGATGGCTGTTGGTCCGTTGCATACTGCACTAGCTCTTGCATCTGAATGTACTCATCCTCATCTAGGTCCAGTTTTTCAATAGCTGTTGCAGTCGGTACAGATGGGAGAGTATGATTGTGGTTACGTTTTTGTAGAATGTAACCGTATTTCCTTTGATGCGGACGCCGCCTTGCATGGCGCGGATGAAGTTACAGCCAAGGATCATCTGGATAGCCTCCCCCAACTTCATCGGGAAGACATATGTGTAAGGGATCCGAAAGCCGTTCTCCCCAATCATCATGCGGCCGAATTTAAGCTTTTTGTTGGCCGAAGTGCGGGAGTTGGTGCCACTGAAATGCACGAGGAAGGGGTTGTCCTCCAGGGCATTGACAGGAGCCGCTCCTTGGTCAATGCAGCAGGTTGTAGCCCCTGTGTCGAGGATTGCATTGACTTCAAATGGCATAATATGGGGAATATCGAACTTCACCTTAATGTTGTAGAGCATATTTTTCGTCCGCCGGGGTGATGTTGTCACCCTCATTTCAGCTGAGAGGAGCCGCTGAGTAGTGTCGACGAGAAGGACGTTAAGGTCGTCGGTATCCGCTGGCTCATCCTCCTGATGCTTTAGTATGAGAGCTCCTTTCTCCTGTTGGAGCTTTTGTATTTCCTTTTGCAGATCACTTCGCTCGAGCACCATGCGGTCAAGCTCCATGGTGGTATTTTCGAGCTCCTTGTGCTTCAGTCTCCAATTTTCAGACTCACGTTGCCAGTGACAGATTTCCTTTTGCAGATCACTTCGCTTGAGCACCATGCGGTCAAGCTCCATGGTGGTATTTTCGAGCTCCTTGTGCTTCAGTCTCCAGTTTTCAGACTCACGTTGCCAGTGACGGATTTCCTTTTGCAGCTCACTTCGCTCAAGCACCATGCGGTTAAGCTCCATGGTGGTATTTTTGAGCTCCTTGTGCTTCAGCCTCCAGTTTTCAGACACACGTTGCCAGTGATGGCTTTCCTCTTGGACAAGAAGAAGGCATTGTTGAAGGGCCTCCCTCTCTTCATGGGTGAGAGTGAGCTGTTGTTGCAGTTGCCGCTTTTCCCTTTCACAAGTAGAAATGTAATTTTGTTGTTCAAGTAGTAAGTGATTGGACTCATACCTTGGAAGGGATGTCTGGGCTACTGGAACTCTTTTGCTGAAGTAGTACCAGCTGTATCTGCCACATACTGTCAGCTTACAGTTTGGGCAGTGCATACGGTAGCACTTTTGGGAGGGTGCCTGGCAGCAAGAGCATCTTTCGTAAGCATCAGGCACATCTTGATGTAATTCCCAAGTGTGGCTACAGTCGTGCTGGTATTGTGATACTTTGACCATGGCGCGGTAGCCTCCTGTAGGGCCAATCCACCAGGTCCTGTCTTCTTCCCGAAATATGAAAACCTTTTCCTCCCGCAAGACTGCCGTGTCCTCCTCCCCTTCAGAAATGCTGTAGATGGCATCACTGGGGTCATCGCCTTTTTGGACGGACACAATTTCACAATCAGCAGGAAGGTCAAGCTGTTTAAACATGGCGATGCGCTTGACATTTCGTCGCTCATTGGGGCATTCTCGGGCAATATGCCCCTCTTCTCCGCAGAGAAAGCACCTACACCTCCTATTGCGGATGAGGTGCTTCTTCTTCTCGATGCGGGCATGCGAAGGATGTGGCTTCCCTTTGTAGGTTGTCGACCGTCGAATGCCAACCTTTCGTTGGGGTCGTTGATAATACCCCGGGATTGGAATGTCGTGACAGAACGACAAATCCTTGAGAGCCCGGGTAAAGGCTGCCTCTTTGCATGCTTCTTCCAGGTACTTGTAAGTAAATAGGACTCGAGGATAAACTCTGATGGTATTACCTGGGTGTTTGGCTTCAAATGCTGCTTTGATTTTCTTGCCAATAGAGCCAGACATCTTTGACCAGAGTTTCTCTGAGAGCTCCGGGCCAGTGAATAACCGGCCAGTCCGAGGTGCTACCTGCATATATTCATTAAGAAAAGGAATGATATCCCGCAAATTTTGGCAGGATAACCGTTCCAGATCCCGGTAGGCTTCTTCTTGCATGGTTGTTGAGCCTTGGTAGGGATCTTACAGGGCGAATATGGTCCGAATCTGTGAGAGGATGTTTTGCGTACCGTCAGCACCATCTGCATGATCTAGCAGGTGCTGGTATTCCATGGGGTTGGCCATCCTCCATTGGATCCAGGCGAGCTTTTCAGACTCCCCAAGCAAGTTTTCAATAAATTCAGTCTTTGTTCGGGAATCTGTGAAACCTTGTAGAGCCACTGAATTTTTGGTGATGGACTCCCAGCGCATAAAGACATCGCTGAATTGCCCAATCAGGGGGGGCATAACAAAGATGGCCCCTGATTGCTGTTGGGCAGAAGGGAGGTTCCACCATTCTGAGGTATCGCTGGCTTTGAACCTCAGATTCTTTGGTTGGTAGCCGCTGAAGATAGGTCCTTGGCTTGGACCGGGCTCAGTAGGTCTCGCCGCTGGGGGGTAGTTAACAGGGCCCATGGTTGATTCCACTGGGGGCCTGTATTCGGAGACAATGGAAGAGGAGCAAACCCGCTCCGTTGGCTTTGCTTGCTGAGGTTGTGCCGGTGGTGCCCGCTGGGGATACTCCATACCCCAGTCTTCTTCTTCTAAAGTGGCAACGAGTTCTGTGTCTCCATCTGTATTTCCCAAACAAGTATAATATTGTAAATACTCACAATACTCGTCGGGGTCATGTTCGGCTTCAGAGTTGCTTTCTTGGTTGGTCAGACGCCATGTGGCCAGAAGGTGGGTGTTGTCACCAGTCCCTTCCTGCAGAGGTTCCATGGACCGGAGTACAGAGGCCCCTAGGCATGTATCTCCTGCATGGGTTTCGCAAGTTGGACTCTGGCTTTCCCGCCCTTTGGGTCGCCACGTAAGATGCCCTTTCGCTGGCAGTCGTTGGGCAAAATGGCGTCGCCACATCTTAGCTGGCATCACCTTTCGAGGAGCCGCGTGCTGAGGCTGCTTGCACCCTGTTATGATGGCAGGCTGTTGTTTTGGTAGGTCATCATCCAGATCGTCCCATCCCGTTGGTGTGGTAGGAAAGGGCGTAAAGAAGGACGGAGGAGCAGAATACCTGACATAATAGTCATATTTTCCGCTGGGTTCCCCCTGGGTGTCCCAAACTTCCTCCGTTGTCTCATATGGAGCTTCTTCTTGAGTGAGGATGGCAACAATTTCATCCTCGGTTCCTTGGTAACTCTCTTCTTGGATGAAGTTCCGGTCCACCTGTGCATCTCCGACGCAACTGTTGGACTCTTCCGAGCGGTGGATGTATACTCGGTGGTGCACATCGTCTGTTCTGGAATGATTAAGGACTTTTGCAGGAGCTATAGCTGCGCGTTTTCGCATGGATTAGCACAATTGTTCCTGCGGGTCCAGTTGCTGCTCTAAGATTTGTTGAGGGGCAGGTTGCCCCGTCAAGCGACGGACAATCCGTCGTGTTGCTTGTTGTGCAGTGTAGAGTCGCCGCTGATTTTGTGAGTAGGGATTCTGGGAGAATTGGACTGTCACTCTTCGTTTTCTGCTTTCTGAGGAGCTGGATATCGGCTTGGATATCCCGTAGGGCTTCGGCAATTTGAACTAGAAGCTGGATTTGGGTATTATTTTGCTTTAGATGGGCTATATTTTAAGCTGAAACACTCATATAATCACCGGGTTTGACGAATCCAACTGCTGGGTGTTCTGTGGGTTCAACGGCTTGTAAGGCTTCTTGGTATGAGGAGGTTGTTTTGGCTGGAAGGAACATGTTCATTCACCGGGAGGTGTATAACAATTGATGAAGATCTAGGTACTCTGGGTTCAGAGTGTGAGGTATATATCCTACCTTATCGAACAAGAGATGAGTACTCTGAGAACTTCAGACGCTCACCCTAGTATCTGTCATGCTCATCCGACTGGCAGCTACTGCCTCTTGTAGATTTACGCGCACTGCGGCCTTTTGCAATTCAGACACCGTGATTGGCATAAGGAATTCCTGAGTCTCCTTCTCACCAAGGCCACGAATACCTACTTCTCTCCCAATATTGACCTTGCGGTGGACTTATTAGGTCCAGCCTCTGTGCCACCCGAGGGGTCAATCCAGGATTTTTCGGCATGCAATGGTCTGGTTATCAATGGCCATAAGGTCAGAAACCATCACACACATCCCCGATGAACACCCAGAAAGGGGGTTTCTACTCAGCCATGGAAGGTGTTAAGCCAGGTAAGGAACTAGGCAGAGCAATTAAGCCATGCTATAACGGGTAGGTTTCTTCCTGCATGGTTGTTGAGCCTTGGTAGGGATCTTCCAGGGCGAATATGGTCCGAATCTGTGAGAGGATGTTTTGCGTATACCCCCGAATTTCGCCTATACCCCCGAATTTGGTATAACACCAAACCTACCCGTTATAGCATGGCTTAATCGCTCTGCCTAGTTCCGTACCTGGCTTAACACCTTCCATGGCTGAGTAGAACCCCCCTTTCTGGGTACTCATCGGGGATGTGTGTGATGGTTTCTGACCTTATGGCCGTTGGTAACCAGACCATTGCATGCCGAAAAATCCTGGATTGACCCCTCGGGTGGCACAGAGGCTGGACCTAATAAGTCCACCGCAAGGTCAATATTGGGAGAGAAGTAGGTATTCGTGGCCTTGGTGAGAAGGAGACTCAGGAATTCCTTACGCCGATCACGGTGTCTGAATTGCAAAAGGCCACAGTGCGCATAAATCTACAAGAGGCAGTAGCTGCCAGTCGGATGTGCATGACAGATACTAGGGTGAGCGTCTGAAGTTCTCAGAGTACTCGTCTCTTGTTCGATAAGGTAGGATATATACCTCACACTCTGAACCCAGAGTACCTAGATCTTCATCAATTGTTATACACCTCCTGGTGAATGAACACGTTCCTTCCAGCCAAAACAACCTCCTCATACCAAGAAGCCTTACAAGCCGATGAACCCATAGAACACCCAGCAGTTGGATTCGTCAAACCCGATGATTATACGAGTGTTTCAGCTTAAAATATAGCCCTTCTAAAGCAAAATAATACCCAAATCCAGCTTCTAGTTCAAATTGCCGAAGCCCTACGGGATATCCAAGCCGATATCCAGCTCCTCAGAAAGCAGAAAACAAAGAGTGACAGTCCAATTCTCCCAGAATCCCTACTCACAAAACTAGAGAATCTATCCCTCCATCCTAAAACCAGGCCTCCCGAACCACGCGGGAGACTCCTTATTTTTAAAGACCCCTTGCTAATTTTGCAGGAGGAACAAGGAAAGTTAAATGGCAGCAGCAGTCGTGTTGGAAAAAGCGCCCCAACCCCTGGTCGAAGACCAAATTCGGGGGTACAGGTGTAACCAGAATCCAACTTGCGGAACCCATGCAGGAGATACACGCCCAGGGGCCTCTGTACTCCGGTCCATGGAACCTCTGTAGGAAGGGACTGGTGACAACACCCACCTTCTGGCCCCATGGCGTCTGACCAACCAAGAAGGCAACTCTGAAGCCGAACATGACCCAAACGAGTATTGTGAGTATTTACAATATTATACTTGTTTGGGAAATACAGATGGAGACACAGGTCTCGTTGCCACCTTAGAAGAAGAAGACTGGGGTATGGAGTATCCCCAGCGAGCACCACAACAAGCACCACCTCAACGAGCGAAGCCGACGAACCGGCTTTGCTCCTCTTCCATTATCTCCGAATACAGGCCCCCAGTGGAGTCAACCATGGGCCCTGTTAACTACCCCCCAGCGGCGAGACCTACTGAGCCCGGTCCAAGCCAAGGACCTATCTTCAGCCGCTACCAACCCAAGAATCTGAGGTTCAAAGCCAGGGATACCTCAGAATGGTGGAACCTCCCTTCTGCCCTACAGCAATCAGGGGCCAACTTTGTTATGCCCCCCCAGATTGGGCAATTCAGCGATGTCTTCATGCGCTGGGAGTCCATCACCAAAAATTCAGTGGCTCTACAAGGTTTCACAGATTCCCGAACAAAGACTGAATTTATTGAAAACTTGCTTGGGGAGTCTGAAAAGCTCGCCTGGATCCAATGGAGGATGGCCAACCCCATGGAATACCAACACCTGCTAGATCATGCAGATGGTGCTGACGGTACGCAAAACATCCTCTCACAGATTCGGACCATATTCGCCCTGGAAGATCCCTACCAAGGCTCAACAACCATGCAAGAAGAAGCCTACCGGGATCTGGAACGATTATCTTGCCAAAATTTGCGGGATATCGTTCCTTTTCTTCATGAATATATGCAGGTAGCATCCCGGACTGGCCGGTTATTCACTGGCCCGGAGCTCTCAGAGAAACTCTGGTCAAAGATGCCTGGCTCTATTGGCTAGAAAATCAAAGCAGCATTTGAAGCCAAACACCCAGGTAATACCATCGGAGTTTATCCTCGAGTCCTATTTACTTACAAGTACCTGGAAGAAGCATGCAAAGGGGCAGCCTTTACCCCGGCACTCAAGGATTTGTCGTTCTATCATGACATTCCAATCCCGGGGTATTATCAGCGACCCCAACGAAAGGTTGGCGTTCGGCGGTCGACAACCTACAAAGGGAAGCCACATCCTTCGCATGCCCGCATCGAGAAGAAGAAGCACCTCATCCGCAACAGGAGGTATAGATGCTTTCTCTGCGGAGAAGAGGGGCATTTTGCCCGAGAATGCCCCAATGAGCGACGAAACATCAAGCGCGTCGCCATGTTTGAACAACTTGACCTCCCTGCCGATTGTGAAATAGTGTCCGTCCAAGAAGGCGATGACCCTAGTGATGCCATCTACAGCATTTCTGAAGGGGAGGAGGACACGGCAGTCTTGCGGGAGGAAAAGATTTTCATGTTTCGAGAAGAAGACAGGACCTGGTGGATTGGCCCTACAGGAGGCTACCGCGCCATGGTCAAAGTATCACAATACCAGCACGAGTGTAGCCACACTTGGGAATTACATCAAGATGTGCCTGATGCTTACGAAAGATGCTCTTGCTTGTTGTGCAGTGTAGAGTCGCCGCTGATTTCGCCTATACCCCCGAATTTGGTCTTCGACCAGGGGTTGGGGCGCTTTTTCCAACACGACTGCTGCTGCCATTTAACTTTGCTTGTTCCTCCTGCAAAATTAGCAAGGGGTCTTTAAAAATAAGGAGTCTCCCGCGTGATTCGGGAGGCCTGGTTTTAGGATGGAGGGACAGATTCTCTAGTTTTGTGAGTAGGGTTTCTGGGAGAATTGGGCTATCACTCTTTGTTTTCTGTTTTCTGAGGAGCTGGATATCGGCTTGGATATCCCGTAGGGCTTCGGCAATTTGGACTAGAAGCTGGATTTGGGTATTATTTTGCTTTAGAAGGGCTATATTTTGAGCTGAAGCACTCGTATAATCACCGGGTTTGACGAATCCTACTGCTGGGTGTTCTATGGGTTCAACGGCTTGTAAGGCTTCTTGGTATGAGGAGGTTGTTTTGGCTGGAAGGAACGTGTTCATTCACCGGGAGGTGTATAACAATTGATGAAGATCTAGGTACTCTGGGTTCAGAGTGTGAGGTATATATCCTACCTTATCGAACAAGAGACGAGTACTCTGAGAACTTCAGACGCTCACCCTAGTATCTGTCATGCTCATCCGACTGGCAGCTACTGCCTCTTGCAGATTTACGCGCACTGCGGCCTTTTGCAATTCAGACACTGTGATCGGCGTAAGGAATTCCTGAGTCTCCTTCTCACCAAGGCCACGAATACCTACTTCTCTCCCAATATTGACCTTGCGGTGGACTTATTAGGTCCAGCCTCTGTGCCACCCGAGGGGTCAATCCAGGATTTTTCGGCATGCAATGGTCTGGTTATCAACGGCCATAAGGTCAGAAACCATCACACACATCCCCGATGAGTACCCAGAAAGGGGGTTTCTACTCAGCCATGGAAGGTGTTAAGCCAGGTAAGGAATTAAGCTCTGATACCAGATTTGTGGGAGGAGCTAAAAAGCTCTGATACCAGGTAAAAGGGGTAGGTTTGGTGAACGGGTAACGGGTAGAGCAATTAAGCTCTGATACGGTAAAAGGGGTAGGTTTGGTGAACGGGTAACGGGTAGAGCAATTAAGCTCTGATACAAGATAAAAGGGGTAGGTTTGGTGAACGGGTAATGGGTAGAGCAATTAAGCTCTGATACCAGATTTGTGGGAGGAGCTAAAAAGCTCTGTTAAAATGGGTAGGTTTGGTGAACGGGTAACGGGTAGAGCAATTAAGCTCTGATACCAGATTGTGGAAAGGAGCTAAAAAGCTCTGAGATTGGTGGTGGAGGTTTGAGCTACTGAGCTCTAATACCAGATTTGGTCGGGGCGATCGGGGGAAGAGCAACTAAGCTCTTATAGGTGGAAGGTGGAGCTACTGGTGGATGGTGGAGCTACTAAGGGGTTGCGGAAGTGTGAAGGATGAACTCAAAACCCAGAAGAGAGGATTCTTCAAAACCCATAAGAGAGAATTCTTCGGTGTTTCTTCGATGTATTGGTCTTTGATATGCCTCCCGTTTTATAGGGAAGCCTTACACCCAGCAGATGCGATAAGATCACATCTGCTTTTACAAAAGCAGCTTTCCTAAAGCTACTTTATAAAAGCTAAAGCTGCTTTACTTTACAAAAGCAGCTTTCCTAAAGCTATTTTACAAAAGTCTAAAGTTACTTTACAAAAGTCTCTTTTATAAAGTGGCTTTCTAAAAGCTACTTTATAAAAGTAACTTTACTTTACACCTCTGGACACAGCTTCCTCTGGACTAGGCCGGGCTGGTTATTCTTCGGACTGACTGGTCCAAGCAAACCTTGGACCTTTTGGGCTGGATTGTTGGGCCGAATGCTACCACTTTCTCCTTGTGCAAGTTTCCTGCTGTGCTCAGAACATGAAGGCGGGCAGTTGTTGGGCTGCGTCAGTTGTGAGTTTGACTGCTGTTTCAAGCTGGACATCAATCTGAGTTACAACAGGATGCCACTGAGCCCAGAAGTTGCCCGTGGTCTTTCGTCTTGCGCGCTTTGTGGCTTCGGATAGCTTCAGGGCGTGGAGGTCCCGGAACTGTCGAACAGCTTTAAGTGCTTCCTGGGCACTTTGTCGTTCCAGCTGTTGAAGCCGTCGCCTGATGTCGTCGTAGGTATCGAGGGACATGGGAAGGCTCTGTAGGAGCTGTAGCTGTGATTCATATTGTAGCACAAGGCTTGGGCTTCCGCCAAGTGCTCCTCCTTTGCCTTCTGAGAGGGTGTTTGGTGTGCCTCCTGTAACCTGGTTGCTACGAGGCTGAGTCCTTCCAGAGTTTCGGGTGTAGGCCATCCTGAAATGACAAGTGAAGTAATTAAGCGGGAGAGAGTATCCGCCAGCTAATTATCCTCTCCGCTGATGTGCTCAAAGTGGATGGCGAGTCCCTTGCTAGTAATGTAGTCGGTGAAGGCGAGCCAGCGTACGCGGGAAGGCTTATTGTTGGCCGATTTGTTGAAGAAGCTTATGATTGCTTGACAGTCGGTTCGAATAGTCAAGTCAGCCTTATCTAGGTAGTAGATCTTCAGTGCTTCCAGCGTATTCATGACGGCACAGAGTTCCGCATCAATGGTGGATTTGATTGGATGGAACTTGCCGCTAGCATACGCACATACCTTCTCCATGGACTTGGGGTCGTATTTCTGGGGCTTCCATTTACAAATTCCGCCCCATCCTGTCATGCAGCCGTCAGTCTCAAGGATCATATAGCTGGCTTCTGGTGGCAATTCGAGATCCGGCAGCTTTTGCACCAAGGCCTTGATTTTTGCGACTAAGTCCCAATCTTGGGAGTTCCAGCGCCTTTCTCCCGTCGGACTTGTCTTTGCATAAAGTGACCCGAGTAGAGTTCCCAGATTAGGGATATAGCTCCGGGCATAATTCAAGATTCCGAGCCAGGCTCGGAGGCCTTTTGTGGTGGTCAGTTCCTGTTCCTGGAAGTTTGCAATCTTCTTGATAATGTGGGGCTGCAGCTTGATTCGCTGATTGCCGAGTACTGCCCCCAAGAATTCTACTTCCGAGACTGCTAACTTCATTTTTGTTGGGCTCAGGATTAGCCCATTGGTTTGGCAGATCTAGAGCATGACCTGCAGATGTTGTTCATGCTCCGCTTCAGAGGAGGAGAAGACCAGAATGTCATCTATGTATACTACAATAAAGTCTTCTGTTCCCTTGAAGCAACCGTCCATCTTCCGTTGGAATACGGCAGGTGCATTTTTCAGGCCAGATGGCATTACGAGCCATTCGTAGAGGCCTTCTGGTACCCAGAATGCCGTCCATTCCACGGAGGCAGGATGCATCGCCACTTGATGAAAACCTGATTTTAGATCAAATTTTGAGTAAATGTGGCTCCTGCTTACCTTCCGTAAGATGGTGTTGATCCCAGGTAGGCTGTACTGATCCTTGTTGGTGAGATCATTCAGGCGCCGATAGTTGAAGACCATCCGCTCCTTGCCTTTGATCTCCTGGCCCATTCGGGGATCAACTGTTGTACCGGAATTCACAATAATTGCAGTGGTGCGATGCCGGCTTTTGCTGGGGCGAATAATGCCAAGATCCAGTAGTGCTTTCACATGCTTTGCATATGTAGCCTTGGCTTGCGGTGTAATGTGCTTTAAGGGCCGGTCCTCAATAGTGAAATCCGGGTTTTTGATGTCCAGGTGGCAGAGCACCTGGTTCTTGGACCAATATTTCAGTGGGTCCTCACCAATGTATCCTTGGCATCGGAGTTCTTCAAGCAAGGAGCCGACGCTGCTGGTGAAGCTCCGTGATGGCTGTTGGTCCGTTGCATACTGCACTAGCTCTTGTATTTGAATGTACTCATCCTCATCTAGGTCCAGCTCTTCAATAGCTGCTGCAGTTGGTACAGATGGGAGAGTATGAATTGTGGTTATGTTTTTGTAGAACGTAACCGTATTTCCTTCGATGCGGACGCCGCCTTGCATGGCGCGGATGAAGTTACAGCCAAGGATCATCTGGATATCCTCCCCCAACTTCATCGGGAAGGCATATGTGTAAGGGATCCGAAAGCCGTTTTCCCCAATCATCATGCGGCCGAATTTAAGCTTTTTATTGGCCGAAGTGTGGGAGTTGATGCCACTGAAATGCACGAGGAAGGGGTTGTCCTCCAGGGCATTGGCAGGAGCCGCTCCTTGGTCAATGCAGCAGGTTGTAGCCCCTGTGTCGAGGATTGCATTGACTTCAAATGGCACAATATGGGGAATATCGAACTTCACCTTAATGTTGTAGAGCATATTTTTCGTCCGCCGGGGTGGTGTTGTCACCCTCATTTCAGCTGAGAGGAGCCTCTGAGTAGTGTCGACGAGAAGGACGTTGAGGTCGTCATCGGTATCCGCTGGCTCATCCTCCTGCTGCTTTAGTATGAGAGCTCCCTTCTCCTGTTGGTGCTTTTGTATTTCCTTTTGCAGATCACTTCGCTCGAGCACCATGCGGTCAAGCTCCATGGTGGTATTTTGGAGCTCCTTGTGCTTCAGTCTCTAGTTTTCAGACTCACGTTGCCAGTGATGGCTTTCCTTTTGCAGATCACTTCGCTCGAGCACCATGCGGTCAAGCTCCATGGTGGTATTTTCGAGCTCCTTGTCCTTCAGTCTCCAATTTTCAGACTCACGTTGCCAGTGATGGCTTTCCTCTTGGACAAGAAGAAGGCATTGTTGAAGGGCCTCTTTCTCTTCATGGGCGAGAGTGAGCTGTTGTTGCAGCTGCCGCTTTTCCCTTTCACAAGTAGAAATGTAATTTTGTTGTTCAAGTAGTAAGTCATTGGACTCAAACCTTGGAAGGGATGTCTGGGCTACTGGAACTCTTTTGCTGAAGTAGTACAAGCTGCATCTGCCACATACTGTCAGCTTACAGTTTGGGCAGTGCATACGGTAGCACTTTTGGGAGGGTGCCTGGCTGCAAGAGCATCTTTCGTAAGCATCAGGCACATCTTGATGTAATTCCCAAGTGTGGCTACACTCGTGCTGGTATTGTGATACTTTGACCATGGAGCTGTAGCCTCCTGTAGGGCCAATTCACCAGGCCCTGTCTTCTTCTCGAAACATGAAAATCTTTTCCTCCCGCAAGACTACCGTGTCCTCCTCCCCTTCAGAAATGCTGTAGATGGCATCACTAGGGTCATCGCCTTCTTGGACGGACACTATTTCACA